>CAUZLF010000385.1:0-151224 GCA_963580285.1 Lucinisca nassula | reverse complement strand
AGAACATTGAATTAATTGCTCCAGCAAACAAATGTTGTGGATATTTGTTAGAATAGCCTTTGCTAGGCAATTCTAATAAATGTCCACATTTGTTTCTTGGAGTAATTGAGGGAGAAAAAGCCCCTTATTACTTATCATACTACACCTTATTGGAAATCTCTAAAGTGGAAAATTCCATATACAGTCGAACTTCGATGGCTCGAACCCTTTTGGGACCATGAAAATTTGTTCTAGACAGCGGTAGTTCGAGCCATAGAGGGTTACTATTAGTGCCATACCAGGAGACATAATGGAGATAATTGTGGATATCCGTCCAGTGTTCTGTATTAAAAATGTATGTTGTGTGTACTCATTAGAATTGCCTCGATGAGGCGATTCTAATGAGTACACACAGCATAAATTTGCAAGATAAATGAAGAAAATCTTCCTAAATTACCCTATATTGTATTTGGAGGAATTCCCTGTGGGCTCAAGAACGGGTTCGACTCATCCATAGTAAATGAGCCATCGGAGTTCAAGCCACTGAAGTTGCACTGTAATGGTAAAGTGTATGGGAACAAATACTGACGTTTTTATGAAGGTCTTCTGTAACTGTCTTATTTTCGGAGGTAAATTTAGCATCATGGTAACAAGTCAGTGAAAGGAAGTAATTGAACACCATTTAAAAATTAAACAAGCCACTTTACAATAAAAATCCTAAAAATTTGGACACCTTGAGGACTTACTGTAATTCTCCTAAAATTTTAACGAATATGTTTCATGATCCAGCAAGGAGTCCAAAAGGTCCAGACGTAATGGCAAACAGTGTAGACCCTGATCAGACTGCTCCTTCAGGAGCAGTCTGATCTGGGTCTGCACTGTTTGCTTAGGCCTTTCTGTCCCAATTCTTAGGATCATTATGGTATACACTACCTGCAAATGGCCTCTCAACACAATTGGCAATGAGTCCTTGATCTGTTTGATGTAATTGTTCATTTTCCCTTTTCTTGCCGACTTTGACCATGATGCTCGCCATTTTGAGTATTTTCTGGAACACATGCATCTGTACAAAGCCATCATAAAGTATGATATACATATCACACTAAGAACTCCTAAACAAATTGTTATCACAAACTCCTGCCGTGATTTTGGATAGTATTTCAGAATCTGCTGTATCTGTTCGGGGTCAACAAACGGATAATACTTCCGCAAATATTCCTCAGAAAATGTGTCAAATTCTGCTTTATTGTTTCTGTGAGCATCTGATTCTTCTCCTCTATTATTCTTGTCTGGTTCCGGTGATTTTGTTTCACTACTTTTAATACTGGCATCAGGTTCCTGGGGAAACTGATTGGGTGTTGTATCTGGCTGCCATCTTGGTTTCCAATATGGCTTCCTGAACTTAATGGCTTCTTCTGGTGGGATGATGGATGATAGGTGAATTGTGGGTAACATGCTTATGTACCTGAAATCAAATATTGGGTCATAAAAGAATAAGGAGATAACTTCAGTGAAAATGAAATGGGCAGTTTTATGGTCATAAATTTATCTTTACTGAGACGAGTTTAACAGAATTTGCAGGGTAAAAGAGATGATTTGACTCCCCAAATTAGGGGATAACTATATTCAAAATTGACAATTGTGGAGGTAAATCATCAGCTTTACGGTCGGAAATTTCGTTTTACGGCGATGGTTCAGCGGAGCCATAAAACGGAAATTTGCAACCGTTTTGTTTGTTTGATTTGAGGTTTAACGTCCCCGTCAACACTGTATAGGTCATTTTGGAGACGTTGCTTCCAATTTTGTGGGACTTTTACCAGACATTGAGATGAAATGACATCACAATCCCTGTCGCCCAATGAAACCAATAGGGTTTATTAGCATGGACGGTCCGCCTCGCACCGCGGTTCCTGGACAGGCTTAGATCCTCTAAGCGGTTTACCAGTACTAGTGTGCGGGCCGGATTCAGCTCTGCGTGGAAGCATCATGCAGCCCATATATTTCTTCAAGCCCCTATGGGCGGGGGCGTAATTTGCGACCGTAAAACCTCCGATTTAACTCCCCAAATGACATTTTTTAATACAGTTATCCCCATTCTAAAGCACTTATTTGGTTGTTAAGTTAAAAACTGTACTATTCTGCACTAGGCGGCAAGCGCAGTGAGCTGCGTAAAACCAAATGCCAGCCAATGAAAAGTGACGTAACGTGATGACGTCGGTTTCCGACAGTATATTGCAGAATATACCGTCACAAATTTTTTATGTTATCCAATCGGACGTCGCGTTACATACGCAAGTGCATTAGAATTATCTTTACTGAGTCAATTTTAAAAGAATTTGCAGGGTAAAAGTGATGAATTGCCTCCCCAAATGACAATTTTAAAATATTTATCCCCATTCTAATGCATCTATTCGCCTTTTTTTTTTTGTCAAAAAACCTCCTATCTGCACCATGCTGCAAGTGCTATGAGGTGCATACATGTATATGTTTTTGTACTCACTAGCAAAACATGTCAGTGCATATGTGAACCAACTCATTGAGGCAATTTTGATAATTCCCCACATGCTTTTATAGGGACACATGAAGAACAGTCCCAGTATTATCCTTATTGCTCCCCCAATATCTGAAGCACTGAGACATGAAAGGAAATATTTGCGAGAATATTTTTCAGCACTGCTAGGCAACACTGATGTGATACTGGGGCTAGTTGTTCAAAACTAACACCGTTGTTAGTTAATGTATTTCTTTAAAATCCTGATCTTTAAACGTGACATATACACTAATACATGTATCTCAGTTGAAAAAAATTGTTCCAGCAAAAATACTAGTTTTACATAACTTTGTTAACCTGAACAACTGGGCCCTAATATGACTGCAGAATAAGCTCCATTAACCCTTTTTGTACCAAATGGAATCTTCCTCCTTATATACAGCAGAAGTCCATTTCAAAATTTAGGGATGTCAAGTTGTGTTTTCATCAAAATTTATTTGGAAAATGAATAAACTTTCAGTAAACAGTGGAGGCCCTGATCAGATGCCGCTTTCTGTGGCATCTGATCTGGGCCTGCACTGTTTGCCAGGGTACCCATTTTGGGGCTTCTGGTACCAACTGGGTTAAGCAATCACATAGAAAAACCCAAAACTGGCTGCTTAAAGGAGATGACTGTCCAGCAGAGGGAAATATCTGAGAAGATGTATGGATAAAAATGAGTGATAGCTGAAGACAGCTCATCATAGATGTATGAAAAGAACAAGAGCACCGCATGCGGGTGCCAACGCTCGTCTGCAGTTTCTTTTAGAAAACCAAAGTTCTAAGTCAAACAAGAGCAATCAAATTGCAAGATGGAGTTATAAAACTTGATGGTGAGTATGTGTATGAAGTTTCATGAAGGTAGGCCAAATACTTTTGGAAATATGGTCAAGGTTAAGGTTTTCGGTTAAGGACGACGCCAGACGACAACGAAGACGCCGGAGTGATGACAATAGCTCGAAAGTTTTTTTTCAAAAAACAGACGAGCTAAAAATGAATGATTGAGTCTTGACACCATTCCATAACTTTACTTTTCATTTACTTATATATTATTTATACCGATATGAAAGTAGTAATTTCGAGAGAAATACATATACCAGAAAAAACATTATTGCTATTTTACTTCCAATTTTTGCTTTGAACTCAGTTTGTTTAATAGAGGGGCTTAAGATTTTGTAAGTGGCTGCTGGCTGGAAAAGGCTGACACTGGTATCACAAAAATTCCTGTTCTTAAGTACAGGTAGGCTAAAAACCTTCGATACATCATGATAAAAAATTCGTGGAATGAAGACCCCTGTAAACCCCAGTTTATAGACAGAAAACTGGGGTTTATGGGGGTATAAATTATTTTTGCACAAAACCATAGATTGAGGATACTCGTTAGAACCGCCTCATTGAGGCGGTTCTAACGAGCACCCACAATCCATGTTGAAAGCAGAATTAAGAACAAGAGGCTCAATGAGCCTAAACCGCTCACCTGAGGAACTTAAGTTTTAACAATTCACAGACTTGACTACTAAATCTGCTAATAGAATCCAGCCCATTGATCCTTACAGGATATAAGTCATGATTATTTTTTGCATTGCATTCCAAGTTTGAGACTTCTAGCTTCTATAGTTCCTGAGAAATCTTTGACGAAAATTTAACATTGGTCAAAATGGAGAGAAAGAAGAATGAAAGAACAGATGAACAAATAAGCTGAGCAAGCCCAATGTCTCTTACACAAAATAAGTCATCATTATTCTATTGAATACCAAATTTGATGCTTCTAGCTTTTATAGTTCCTGAGAAATCTTTGATTAAAAATTTAACATTGGTCTATTATCTCTATATGGAGAGAAAGAAGAATGAAGGAACAAATGAACCAGACTAGCTCCAAAACCTAATGCAGCCTTTCCCCTTGCCCAATGGTGCTACACATAAAATTTAAACAAGATTGGTTGACTGCCTTCTGAGATATGCTTCATTGAAAGTGTGGACGACGGATGGACGGACGACAGACGACGGACTCCGAAGCCTTGGTATACTATCGGCTCACTGGAGCCTTTGGCTCAGGTGAGCTAAAAATTCAAGTCGCTATTTCTGTCACAACATTTTCCCTACGTTAAGTCTATGGGCAAATTTTTTTGTCTCTCAAGGTCACGTAACTCCGAGGTCAATATTCCGATTCGGCCCAAAATCGAACTTAACCGAGATTTTATGCCTGTCCTCGTTACCTGCAAGTTTGAAGCTGATATGAATAAAAATAAAGTTGCTATCGTGGTCACAACGTATTTTTTTTATGCTCAAGGGCAGGTAACTCCAAGGCAAATATTCCGATTCGGCCCAAAATCGAACTTAACCGAGATTTTATGTCTGTCCTCGATACCTGCAAGTTTGAAGCTGATCTGAAAAAAATTCAAGTCGCTATCGTAGTCGCAACATTTTCCCTAATTAAGTCTATGGGCAAATTTTTTGTCGCTCAAGGTCACGCAACTCCGAGGTCAATATTCCTATTCGGCCCAAAATTGAACTTAACCGAGATTTTATGCCTGTCCTCGTTACCTGCAAGTTTGAAGCTGATATGAATAAAAATAAAGTTGCTATCGTGGTCACAACGTATTTTTTTATGCTCAAGGGCAGGTAACTCCAAGGCAAATATTCCGATTCGGCCCAAAATCGAACTTAACCGAGATTTTATGTCTGTCCTCGATACCTGCAAGTTTGAAGCTGATCTGAAAAAAATTCAAGTCGCTATCGTAGTCGCAACATTTTCCCTAATTAAGTCTATGGGCAAATTTTTTGTCGCTCAAGGTCACGCAACTCCGAGGTCAATATTCCTATTCGGCCAAAAATTGAACTTAACCGAGATTTATGCCTGTCCTCGTTACCTGCAAGTTTGAAGCTGATATGAATAAAAATAAAGTTGCTATCGTGGTCACAACGTATTTTTTTATGCTCAAGGACAGGTAACTCCAAGGCAAATAATCTGATTCGGCCCAAAATAGAACTTAACCGAGATTTTATGTCTGTCCTCGTTACCTGCAAGTTTGAAGCTGATCTGAAAAAAATTCAAGTCGCTATCGTAGTCACAACATTTTCCCTATGTAAAGTCTATGGGCAATTTTTTTGTCGCTCAAGGTCATGTAACTCAGAGGTCAATATTCCGATTCGAACTTAACTGAGATTTTATGCCTGTCCACGTTACCTGCAAGTTTGAAGCTGATCTGAATAAAAATAAAGTTGCTATCGTGGTCACAACATATTTTTTTATGCTCAAGGGCAGGTAACTCCAAGGCAAATAATTCGATTCGGCCCAAAATCTCACTTAACCGAGATTTTATGTCTGTCCTTGTTACCTGCAAGTTTGAAGCTGATCTGAAAAAAATTCAAGTGGCTATCGTAGTCACAACATTTTCCCTATGTTAAGTCTATGGGCAAATTTTTTGTCGCTCAAGGTCACGTAACTCCGAGGTCAATATTCCGATTCGGCCCAAAATCGAACTTAACCGGGATTTTATGCCTGTCCTCGTTACCTGCAAGTTTGAAGCTGATCTGAATAAAAATAAAGTTGCTATCGTGGTCACAACGTATTTTTTCCATGCTCAAGGGCAGGTAACTCCAAGGCAAATAATCTGATTCGGCCCAAAATCGAACTTAACCGTGATTTTATGTCTGTCCTCGTTACCTGCAAGTTTGAAGCTGATCTGAAAAAAATTCAAGTCGCTATCGTAGTCACAACATTTTCCCTAGGTTAAGTCTATGGGCAAATTTTTTGTCGCTCAAGGTCACGTAACTCCGAGGTCAATATTTCGATTCTGCCCAAAATCGAACTTAACCGAGATTTTATGCCTGTCCTCGTTACTAGCTACAGTGATGACAACATTTTCCCCATGTTAAGTCGATAGGCAATTTTTCGGGCGCTCAAGGGGCGTAACTCTTGAGTGAATTATCTGATTCGGCCCAAAATCGAACTTGACCGAGATTTTATGCCTGTACTGGTTATCTGCAAGAATGAAGTTGATCAGAAAAAAATTGACGGAGCTAGAGTGATGACAAGCTTTTTCCTATGTGAAGTCTATGGGAGCTAGATGTTGCCATGGCAACCAGAGTTCCACTCAGATCTGCCTGAAAACCTAATGAAGCCTTTCCACTTGCCCAATAATGCGACACATGAAATTTGATCAAAGTTGGCCAAGTAGTCTTTAAGATATACATTTTTGAAATTCCCATTAACCCTAATGCAAAAACACACAAGGGCAGGTAACTCCTAAGTGAATGATCCGATTCTGCCAGTTATCAAACTTGACCGAGATTTCATGGCTGTGCTGGTTATCTGCAAGAATAAAGCCAATCTGAAAATAATTGAAGCAGCTACGGTGATGACAACATTCTCCCCATGTTAAGTCAATAGGCAATTTTTTCAACGCTCAAGGGCACGTAACTCCTATGTGAATAATCCGATTCAGCCCAAAATCGAACTTGATCGAGATTTTATGCCTGTCCTCGTTATCTGCAAGAATGAAGTCGATCAGAAAAAAATTGACGGAGCTAGAGTGATGACAAGCTTTTTCCTAACGCTCAAGGGCACGTAACTCCTGAGTGAATAATCCGATTCAGCCCAAAATCGGACTTGATCGAGATTTCATGCCTGTCCTCGTTATCTGCAAGAATGAAGACAATCAGAAAAAAATTGACGGAGCTAGAGTGATGACAAACTTTTTCCTATGTTAAGTCTATGGGAGCTATTTGTTGCTATGGCAACCAGAGTTCCAATCCGATCTGCCCGAAAACAGTATGCAGTCTTTCCCCCTACCTGATAATGCTTCACATGAAATTTGATCAAGATTGGCCCACTGGTTCCGGAGATATACTTCTTTGAAAGTGTGGACGACGACGGACGACGGACGCCGGCTCGTGGTATACTAATACCTCACATGAGCCTTCGGCTCAGGTGAGCTAAAAATGATATAATTTTTATCAAACATTTGTCATTTCTGACACCATGTTGGACGCCATTATTTCACATGGGCATGTTTTCCTAATGAATTCTATTAATAGTTTCTCATGTATTTGGATATAGACTTACTTTCCATATATGGTAATATTATAATATCCAAACAACGTTATCCAATGACTGTGAGACAGCCTCCGCCATGTTTCCAGGTCATTGTGATCCACCGACCCTGGCTCATCCTTGTTATGTTGCCACAGGAATGCCAGTGGTGCTTCATCTGTGACCTTGACCTGATCAGATGACCCTGGTTCAGCTTTCATAACCTAGAAAATAGATAGAGATGAAATACAGATATCAGCTGACTGATGGGTAAAATAGCCCTTATCCTGCTGAATATTCAATTTAGCCACACCCATTTCTGACTTTTAACCAATCAGATTATTTGATGACATTTATTCCTACAAATTCATGAACTGAATGTCAAACAGTGTAGATCCTCTGATCTGGATCTAGACTGTTCACAAAGATAGAGGTTGTCGTGAACAGCAGGATAAGAGTTGGGCAAGGGGCTGCTGTATCAGCCAAGTCAATCTTATTCAGAATAGTTTTAATGGACAACAGACATTACCTACCAGTAAAGAAGGAAGACAGCAGTCTTTCTTTTTACAATTATTGTGAATGGTCATATTCGACCATATTTCGAAGGTTTGTTTGCCTATTTGTTTGTATTGGAGTTTAACAGCCCAGTCAACACTATTTTAGGTCATTTTTGAGCCGGTCAGTTTACCTATACACACTTTTCCTGGGCAGGCTTATACGTAAGCAGTTAACCAGTACAGTGTACATTCTTTCGCTAGAAAGGGACAACTGCCCTTCTTGAATAAGCGGAAGGGATAGAATGGCCAGTATTTCGAAGGGTATATGTACATTATGCACACTCCAGATTTCAAGGAGAAAAGCCAGACAGTAATCATGTATTTATGGTAGGGATTATTTACCTACATGGGATGACTTCCTGGAGATATGGTGCAAACAAGCTATTTTGGTCCTAAGCTTTAAGAAACATGTGACCTTGAAAATGAGGTCAAGGTTGTTAAAACCAAAGCACTATTTTTCCCACCAAAATGATTTATCCACCTAAGTTTGGTAAGAATCTATCAATTTCTTCAGGAGATACTGTATAACATTTATCATATGAAGTCGCGTCTGAGAATGTAATAATGCCATGTAATAAATTTGATAATACACTAGTGGATAAAATATGCAAATTAGCTAGATACCCCCATAACATTACATGTACGATGTCCTTAACAACTTTGCGTTTACTAATGGCTGGATATTGACATTTTTGTTAAACACTTGTGAATAAAATGTGTTTTAAATGTCATATGATAAATACAATCTTGCATTCGTGCTCATGCATTATTGAATTTATTAAACTTGTTGAGGAAAAGGGATAAACTGTGAGGAAACCCTCGCATTTTATCCCTTTTCCTCAACTCATTTAATAAATTCAATAATACATGAACACTCGTGTAACATCCTCTATATATGACTTCAAACAGCCAGTTTCAAAGCAAATACAAATCAAAAATCAGTAAGAGATAGATGAGGTACACATAAACCTCACTAAACTAGGACTCACTATAACACGGTTTTGCACACCTTGGGCCAGTTGTTCAAAGCACCATTAGCTTAACGAGCTCTTTAGTGGTCAAATTGTTAACTGTTCTAGCAAGAACAGTATAAAAAATTTTGGTATTTTTGCTGAAAAAAGCTGCTCACATTTTTTTTCAGCAAAATTGTTAGCATATTTGCCATATTTAATAATCAAATTTTTAACGATACATTAACTAACCAAGGGCCAGTTGTTCAAAACAAACAATGTCGTTAGTTAACATATCGTTAAAACTTTGATCATTAAATATGCTGAAATTTTTGCTGAAAAAATGTGAGCAGCTTTTGCGGATGCAAAAGCTGCTCACATTTTTTCAGCAAAAATACCAAAATTTACGATATTGTACTTGCTAGAAGAGTTAACAATCTGACCACTAACGAGCTAGTTAAGCTTATGATGCTTTGAACAACTGGCCCCAAGTCGCTACTTTTGAACAACTGGCCCCAGTACATCACAATACAGAGAGGGTTAATCACGTTCAGAGGCATTACAAGGATTATATAGGGATATCCTTGATTTCTATAAATATGTTGTGTCTACTCTTTAGAATGGCCTCATTGAGGCGATTCTAAAGAGTACACACAACAAATATTTTCTAGAAAAAATAAGAAAGTTCTCCCTCAATTAACACAAAAAGAGAACACACAACACGCCTACGGAACGATAGAATGCGTAACCATTGGTTAAGAACGTGAAGCAATTAGAGCGACATCCGGTTAGGAATTAGATCGCTAAAAAAGGTAAAGAAACTGTGCAGTTTCTGTGTTTCATAAGTTATTTAATTTTTACGAGGAAGTTATTTAAAAAACGGGGAATTACATTCAGGAGCCCATTGATATCGGCATCTTTGGAGTAAATACCAAATCCCGTACTTCACACATTTTGGCTAAATTTAGTTTCTCCTGCTGAAGGTGAAGAAAACGAGTGGTTTTTCGAGGTGTTTGTTGCCTTTTATTTATTACTGCGCTTTGCTACAAGTTCAGCGTATTAACATGCACACACAATAAACATATATGGTTAAATGTGTTGTGGATATTTTGCTTGTCAATGCAGCACTAGCGAGAAATCACCACGGAAAAGGTCGAAAATGGTTGGTTACGCATTAGATCTATAGAAATGATAACAGAACTTGCAACTATAAAGCGGATCTGTTTTCATCTCCACGGCCCCAGAATCACCCGCACCTTGTTCTACGGAACCATTTTTAGCCAACCTGATAAGCAGTGCGCTATTGATTCGATAATGACATAGTATTTTATGGAAACATTTTCAGTCTCCAGAATCATAGTACCGAATGATTTTCACGGACTTTTACGCTGTGTTTGTTTTATCAATGGTCCGGTAATTGACTGAAATGAAATTAAACAGGTTTTGGAGTTTTAATTTCTGCGAAGAACTCCTCATCTGCCAAAATTTGCTGGTTAAGCATTAGATCGCCTGGTTGAGCATTCGATACCCAGAGGAGAAAATCAAACCAGTTGCTGCCTAAGTAAATGCCAGCAGCTTACTACAATAAAAGGTGGTCTACATATGATTTCTGAATTGTGTTAAAATCACCAGAGAAAGAAAGCTGTGATGAAAAATACTTTTCTGGACAAGACCATTAAATGTCTGGGTACCATGCTTATCTGACCGAATGACGCGCCGATTCATAAATAAGAGGTCATTACTTGCTTTTGTAGAAAACAAAATGGCCAGCTTACGCTTTGTAATGGCGATTAAATCTATATCCGGATGGGACGGCCATTAATGAACCGTCTCATCCGAGAATCAAAGCTATTCGCCATCCTGTAAATGAATTTGACTAAATCCCCTATTAACAAGAATTGCCCAAAATAAAAAAAATGGAGATAACCCGTTTAAGAAACTCAGGCGTGAAAGGCTAAGGGTAAGATCTTTAACACTGCAGATACGAAAGCCTATTTGGCTTATGTAGGAGAAAATAAAATACCGAAAAGGCGTAGTAACGCGACACAAAAGACGTAATAACGCAACAAAGGTGTAGAAACGCAAAACAAAAGACGCAGTAACGCCAATCAGAAGGCGAAGCTACGCAAAAAAGGCGTAGTAACGCAAAAACAAGGCGTAGTAACGCGAAAAAGTGCATACTAATGCAAAAGAAAGATGTAGTAACGCAAAAGAAAGGCGCAGTGATGCGAATCAAAGGCGTTTTTACGCGAATCAAAAGGCGTAGTAATGCGAAAAAAGGCATAGTAACGCAAAAGAAAGGCGTATTTGTTTTAGCTCGCCTCTGCAAAGCAAATAGGTAGCCGGAATATCCTACTCCTGGGACTGCGCATGCCCCCAAAATATATGTCTGTATCATGATCGATAACCCAGATCGGAGATCCCGTGAGTTCTATGCTAACTGTCAAAACGATAAGATAAAGATATTGTCTAAAACCAACTTCTTATTAATACAAACAGCGCAAGAATGACACACCATGTATTCTTAATCATGTTAATCAAGACGAACTAGAATCCATTTGTAAAATTTATAAATTTTGAGTAAACAGGAGGACAGGTGCGTTCATTAAATAAATTGAGAGAAGTAAGTAAGTAAGTCAGTCAGTCAGTCAGTAAGTAAGTAAGGACTTTATTTAGTGAGGGTAGCAACATTTAGCACATACAAAAATACATGTAATAGCTAATCTTCCACGAGGCCCTCAGCTAATCTTCCATGATCTAATCTTCCTTCTTAATAAAACATACACGCTTTGACATTTTGTTTCATCGGCAGTGTCATTTTTAGATATGAGGAAAAAATATAGATATAATAAATTGATAGAACATACAGGTTATAATATTTTCTTCCATCTGCAGTATAATGTTTAGATATGAGGAACTTTTGAAACCGTTTTGAATATGGAGCAATATTTTCTCACGGATGTATCTAGGCAGTGATTAGGCAGTTTACATTAAGCCAAAAGTCCAGATTTTTGTTCACTATCGACCGACTATTGATAATATTGTATTTAGTACTAAAAAGGTTGTAGACATTTGTTTTCTCCACATCATTTTGTTTCTTTGAATAATCATTACGAAAACACGCCTATACAAATACAATGTAACCTTTATCGCCAAAAAAAACGAAAATTTTAAGATGAAAAATTGTGATATTTTTCTCATTTCTGCACAAAATATAATGTGATTTAAAAATAAAAAAACAACAAAGGACTGGTGGGTCTATTGCCTCCGAGTGTAGGTAGGAGAAATAGTCTTAAACTGTTTCATTAATCTCTTAAATTCCAGTGTCCAATCAAATAGTGTACATCTTCAACAGACGCCGGATTCTGCAGCCTCTGATCAGGGTCTACACTCTTTGCTAAGGCCATCCTATGTTTCCAAGATAACCATCTTTAGTTTTTCACAACAGTCTGACCTCACTGCGACTATTTTCATTCTAATAGTTTTCCCGACAAGTCAGTGATATTCACGTGCACTTAAGCATAGAACAGCTTTTCTTCTGAGCACCTTTGGGTCGATTGACAAACAATTCCCAGTGGAATTCTTTTCACTGACTGTTACAAGGCGGTTCTTCTTTGGCGGTTTATTTATGTTATTGTTTGTCACTGATTGTATGTATCGCATTTTGGATAGCCAGCTGGTATTGATTCCTGATCATTGCTTTACTTCTATTTTTTATAAGCACCAAGTTTATAATCATGGGTGTCTTATGCTCAACCTGGCTCTCTAATGCTTGACCATAGAAACACGATATAGATTTAATCGCCATTAAAAAGCGTAAGCTGGCCATTTTGTTTTCTACAAAAGCAAGTAATGACCTCTTATTTATGAATCTGTGCGTCATTGGGTCAGATAAGCATGATACCCAGACATTTAATGGTCTTGTCCAGAAAAGTATTTTGCATCACGGCTTTCTTTCTCTGGTGATTTTAACATAATTTAGAAACCATATGTAGACCACCTTTTATTGTAGTAAGCTGCTGGCATTTACTTAGGCAGCAACTGTTTTGATTTTCTCCTCTGGGTATCGAATGCTTAACCAGACGATCTAATGCTTAACCAGCAAATTTTGGCAGATGAGGAGTTCTTCGCAGAAATTAAAACTCCAAAATCTGTTTAATTTCATTTCAGGCAATTACCGGACCATTGATAAAACAAACACAGCGTAAAAGTCAGTGAAAATCATTCGGTACTATGATTCTGGAGACTGAAAATGTTTCCATAAAATACTATGTCATTATCGAATCAATAGCGCACTGCTTATCAGGTTACCTAAAAATGGTTCCGTAGAACAAGGTGCGGGTGATTCTGGGGCCGTGGAGATGAAAACAGATCCGCTTTATAGATGCAAGTTTTGTTATCATTTCTATAGATCTAATGCGTAACCAACCATTTTCGACCTTTTCCGTGGTGATTTCTCGCTAGTGCTGCATTGACAAGCAAAATATCCACAACACATTTAACCATATATGTTTATTGTGTGTGCATGTTAATACGCTGAACTTGTAGCAAAGCGCAGTAATAAATAAAAGGCAACAAACACCTCGAAAAACCACTCGTTTTCTAAGGCTTGAGTTCACCTTCAGCAGGAGAAACTAAATTTAGCCAAAATGTGTGAAGTACGGGATTTGGTATTTACTCCAAAGATGCCGATATCAATGGGCTCCTGAATGTAATTCCCCCGTTTTTTAAATAACTTCCTCGTAAAAATTAAATAACTTATGAAACACAGAAACTGCACAGTTTCTTTACCTTTTTTAGCGATCTAATTCCTAACCGGATGTCGCTCTAATTGCTTCACGTTCTTCACCAATGGTTACGCATTCTATCGTTCCGTAGGCGTGCACAACAAACACATTCAAGAAAGAAAAAGAAAGAAAATTCTCCTAAAATTAATCCAAATATTCTAAAATCTGGAGTTATACATTGCAACAGATAAGGTAAGTATTTTGTGATAAGTGAAGGATAGTTTTCCTTATTTCTCCATAAAAACCTATGTTATGGGTACTCATTAAACCCCCCTCAACGAGGCGGTTCTAATGAATACCCACAACATAGGTTTTTATGGAAAATTGACAAAAACTATCCTCCAGTTATCACAAAACACTTACCTTTTCTGTTGCTATGGAACTTATAGGGAATGTTTTTCAAGAATGAGTTTGAAATAGCTGTGGTCAACGAGTTCAAATACCCATGGAAAACAAGGAATCAGTGTTTGTGTCATTGAAGTTTAATGCTCTGCATGCTGGGTAATTTTTTCAGCAGACGACATTTTGAAATGTTTTACTTATACTTTTCTAGAAAACAGGATTAGACATCTCTTGCAAATTGTCTCCTATGGAGACAATTTGCACGAGATGTCAAATTCTGTTTTCTGGGAAAAATAAGAAAAATACCAACATTTTGCCGTCTGCTGAAGTAGCCCACAGAGTGATAAAGTTTAACTGTCAAATCACTGTACCTCTTGAAGATTGTGAGTTTTACTGTCATATATTTTACCTCTTGTTTAATAATCTGCTCCAAAGCCTCAGTGTCATTTCTGATGAATGTGGAGTTGGTGAGATGATGAACAAGACCAGACTTGTAAACAAGCAGAGCTATCCAGATCACTGTACACACCTGTAAAATAGGTCAGCTGTCTCAGGCCTTGTCTATACAACTAATCAATCTTTGTCAAATTCAACAGCAATTTCACTCTTCTGACTTCAGCTTATCAAAGTGTCCAATTCAACTTTTCTATTTACTATATGGCTACAATCGCCCCTGCCCATCGGGGCTTGAAGAAATAGATTGGGCTGCACAATGCTTCCATGAATAGGTGAACCGACCATGCACAGGAGTACTAGTACACCACTTAGAGGCTCTAAGCCCGCACAGGCAAAATGGTGCGAGTCAGACTGTACATGCATATAAACCCTTGAAGGCAGGGCATGAGATGACATTTCATCTAAATGTCGGGTAAAAGTCCCACAAAATTGGAAGCAACGTCTCCAAAATGACCTAAATAGTGTTGACAGGGAGGTTAAACCTCAAATCAAACAAACAAACAAATTTTCCATATAACTGATCAAGCTTTGTCAAATTCAACAGCTATAGTGTTGAATTTCACACTTCTGACTTCAACTTATGAAGAGTCCAATTCAACTTTTTCATTTATTAGATAGAAGCCCCTGTGGCGCAGTGGTTATGCTACTCGCTTTGTAAACCAGGGATCGCAGGATCGATCCCGGGCTTCTCCCGACTTTCGGATGAGTCTTTGAACCGAGGTCCCGTCTCCGTATGACCTTAGCTGTTGGTGGGACGTAAAACTAAAACTCACTCACTCACTCATTTATTAGATGGCTATGAATCTTGAATGATTAGAAATATTAGCCCATTAAATGCTAAATCACGACAATTGTCGTCTGCTTTGTCGTCTGCTGGTCATTGTTGCAAACAGTGTGGACCCAAATCAGACTGCTCCTCTAGAAGCAGTCTGATTTGGGTCCGCAATCTTTGTCTGTATACAAAAGTATTTTTAAAATGTTTAAAAATATTCAGCAGACAACATAAGCAGACGACATTTTCAGATAGTATTTCTCGGTGTCCTAAGGGTTAGAACATATTTTGTATACAGGCAAACAGTATGGACTCTGATCAGGCAAATAGTTTAGACCCAGATCACATGTTGCAGAACGTGGCATCTGATCAGGGTCTTAACTGTTTGCTTAAAATACAGGAATCTAGAGTTAAACACAAAAATTCCGCCAAAGGCTATGTGGCGCCTGTGGGGGCGCAAAGTCACCCAACCATGATATGTAGGTAGTCAAGGTCAAACATAGATGCTTGCATAAAAGTTTCCATTCTTAAATGGAAGCTTGTACTAAGTATTATTTATGAAGCTCTTATAATTCTTGAGAAATGAACTTAACCAATAGGGTGAACGCTAGGGTGGTCGCAAAATTTTACAAAGTCAGTGAACCATGAAATTTAGGTCAAGGTCAAATATGGATGCTTGCATTTCAGTTGCCATCCCCCGATTCAAGTTTGAACCAAATATCATTAATGACGCTCTTATACTTCTTGAAAAATAAACTTGACCAATAGGGTGAACGCTAGGGGGGTCACAATATTTTACAAAGTCAATGAACCATGAAATGTAGGTCAAGGTCAAATATGGATGCTTGCATGTAAGTTGTCGTCCCCAGACACACGTTTGTACCAAGTATCATTTATGAAGCTCTTATAGTTCTTGCGAAATAAACTTGACCATTAGGGTTAACGCTAGGTTGGTCGCAATATTTTACGAAGTCAGTGAACCATGAAATGTAGGTCAAGGTCAAATATGGATGCTTGCATGTAACTTGTCATCCCCAGACACAAGTTTGTACCAAGTATCATTAAAGAAGCTCTTATAGTTCTTGAGAAATAAACTTGACTATTAGGGTGAACGCTAGGGTGGTCGCAAATGTTGACGCCTTGACGAACGGACGGACGAACGAACGGACGGACAAACGGACGAACGGAAAAGCGGGCGCCTATATCACGCCATACTAATAGCAGGCGCGACAAAAATGGTCCAATTCTCCATTTAGGACCACTTTCGAAGCTCAGAAAAAAACTGGTTCTAGCCTGTCGCAGGTCAGAGGTGAGATGCCAAGTTCTGCAACTCAAGGTCAGGTACGTGGCTTTTCTCTGGGTACTTCGGGTTTTGCTCGCTTTTTACTAATGATTGGCTCAAGTAAGTGAAATGAGCCAGTGCACGACAAAACCTACAATAAGACATGTGTGCCCAACGAAGACTCAGATCAGCCTGCGCATCCACGCAGTCTGATCAGAGTCTTCGTTTGCTCTACGGACAGCTAAGGGTCCAATGCTCCTTCATGCAGCAAGAGAAGTCTCTGGTCAGACTATATGGATGTGCAGACTGATCTGATTCTTCGCTGGGCGCACATGTAAATTGTAGGAAATGCTGTGACCCGGCTCAAATAATCATGAAAGGGCCTTAAAACCGAACCACACACCCAAATAAAAAAATCATGAAACCCACCATAATAATTCTTTGCATCACTCGTGTACTGCCCCAGAAGTATATCAGTCGTATTCTTCTTGGTATCTCCAACAACCCTGGTCTCTCAAAGAACCTAGGTTCATGCTGAACTCTCGGAGAGGTTGGTGTGGTCTTTGTAGAAATCATACTCATCCCAGAGGATAGGTTAAGATGTGGCACAAACTTTGGTCTCATTCCTCGGTGATGAGGTTTGAATGGACACAGCAATAATGGTTCGTAAGTCACATGATCATCAGGTGCTGGGGAGGAGGGTTTGAACTTCTGTAAATCTGAAAGCTGAAGAAAAAAAAATATGTAAACTTTTCTATACACAAAACAGTCACATTCTTTCGTGGAAACTGATCATAAAATGTTTTCTATGGTCATTCTCTCCGTTCCACTGACTCAAGAAGGGCAGTTGTCAGTTTCTGGGGAAAGAATGTGCGCTGTACTGGTTAACCCCTTACGTATAAGCCTGCCCAGGAAAAGTGCGGACAGGTAAACTGACCAGCTCAAAAATTACCTAAATAGTGTTGACTGGGCCATTAAACTCCAATACAAATAAAATACACAAAACTGTCAGCATAACTGAGTTCATAAGGTTGATATGAAAATGACCGTAAGTGAGAAATCCTCTATTTAAGATCTACATACAAGTTTATTAGCCAAGGGCTTAATAAAGTTCTCACCAAGAGAATTAACCCTTGTCCTGCTGATTTAAATATATCACACCCACTATTGATTATCAGCCAATCAGATTACTTGATGCAAATTATTGCAACAAATTCATAAACTGGAAGGCAAACAATGAAGATCCTGATCAGATGGCTTCTTCAGAAGCCATCTGATCTGGATCTACATTGTTTCAAAGATAAGGCATATCCGGGCTCAGCAGGACAAGGGTTAACAGTAGCTATTTAACTACACAGACAGAAAAGGCTATTCTTTGTTTGCAGCAGAAGTAAGAAACAAGTAACCCAAGGACATCGATCGCTCATCTGAGGCACCGATACCCTCATTCATATTTTAAACTACAATTCTTCTTGAAAAATGTTTTGTTTCACCTTTTCCCATTCAAGGGACCATATTTGCTGTTAAATAGGTCAATGTCAACCTGAGATCATCTTCCAAGTTTCATGGCAATCAGCACAGTGGTACTGGAAAAATAGTCTCTTCCGTTTCTTACCATATATGAGTGGCAGCCATCTTGGTCATGTGACCTGGACCATTCAAATAAAATTTGTGCTCCTCACTTGCCTGGAAGTGCACACAAAATTTAATAGATATTGGCCCAGCATTTTCAGAAGATGAAGTCCTTTTAAATGTTGACAGACATACAACCACAGTGATCTTTGGCCAGAGTCAATGAATGACCTTGATCTTTGACATTCATATAAGACCTGCTTTTGTTTCATAATTCACTGTCTTACCTTTTTAACATTCATAGCCTACATGAAACAAATTTGACCTTCCCATAAAATAGATCAAGGTCAACCCAGGATCATCACTTAAATCACTTTTTAGGGCCCAAGTCCCTTTTGCAGTCTGCCAAGTTTCAAGATCATCTGACAAATCAAGATCATCTGACTGGAAAAAAAAAGAATTTTAAAAGTTCTTTACCATATATGGTCATGGCTGCCATGCTTGTCAGTTGTATATAAAATCTGACTCGAATTGGCCTTGTGGTTTATGAGAAGATATTTGAAATCCTGATAGCCATTCAATCCTAATGACCTTGAGCTAAGTTCACTGAATGACCTTGACCTTTGATAGTCAGAGGTTCATATAAGACCTACTTTCATTTCAAAAACAACAATGGTTTTGAATAACTGCACTGTTTTACCTTTTTTCCACATTTAAATGCCTTGGGTGCAACATTTGACCTTCCCCGTTAAATAGGGCAAGGTCAACCCAGGGTCATCATTTATATAATTTATGTAGGGCTCCAGACCCTTTTGTTGTCTGCCAAGTTTCAATGTCATCTGACTTATTCATATAAATTTTGTAGGGCTCCAGTCGTTTTTGCTGTCTACAAAGTTTCAAGGTTATCTGACTTATGGTTCTGGAGTAGCAGATTTTAAAGGGATTTACCATATATGGGCACTGTGGCCATCTTGGCCGTGTGAGTAGGTCCATTTACATATACATTTGTTTCCATAAAGCCTCCAACTGGCCTTCTGGTTTCAGAGAAGATGTTTGAAATTTTGGACATTCAAACCTTGTGACCTTGAGCCAAGGTAACAGAGTGACCCTGACATTTGACATTCATACAGGTTCATAAAAGACCTACTTTCATTTTATAAATAATTGTTTTGGATAACTGCACTGTTTTACATATTTCCCCTTTGAAAATCTGAGGTACCAAATTTGACCCTGCCATAAAATAGGGCAAGGTTAACCCAGGGTCATCATTTATATAATTTTTGTTGGACTCAAGCTCCTTTTGCTGTCTGCCAAGTTTCAAGGTCATCTGCCTAGAGGATTTCTATTGGGTTTTTACCATATATGGGCATGGTGGCCATCTTGGTCATGTGATCTGGACCAATTATATTAACTTTAGTTCCAGTGACACACAGATGTTCCATATAAAATATGACATTAATTGGCCGAGGTTTCTGAGGAGAAGATGACTGAAAGTGTGGATGGACTATGGATGATGAAGGACCACAGGTATACTATGAGATCACCCTGTAAGCCTTCAACTCAGGGGAGCTAAAAATATAAAATATTTTTCATTAGTAAATTATTTCGGAGCCATGCACTATGTCACATATATATATATGCTCTTATACTCATGGATTGTTTCATAAATTTCATATGAAGTGACTATGAGTGTAAGATTCTATTTATCATATAATGATTTCCAATCAGATTTTATTACAAAAGAATTTCAATAGAAAGCATATGGTTGTCATAGTCAGCATCATGTCTTATAACACAAGTGTTCATATAGTTCTTACTACATCCACTAAATCACAGCACATGAAATCTTTTCTACAGTCATTCTCTCCCTTCAGCTGATTCAAGAAGGGCAGTTGTCAGTTTCGGGTGAAAGAATGTGCACTGTACATATTTTCTGTGCCAGACTAGCCTGCCCAGGAAAAGTGTGGATAGGTAAACTGACCGGCTCAAAATGACCTAAAATAGTGTTGACTGGGCCGTTAAACTCCAAATCAAACAAACAAATAACAGCATGGATAGAAGAAAATCACCACTTACTTCCATCCTCCTGATATCCACAGACAGTGTGGTTACAAAGAAGATCATCTGCAGAAAGAAGTCAGTCAGAATTCCTACCAGAGCTATCAAACAAAACTCCTGAAAATGACAGTAAAGAAGAACTGTAGTACAATTATTATAATATACAAGAAAGTGTAACAACAATCTGAAAAATTTACATCCTCAGTTCATTTACAGAAAACTCTGTTAGTGGGACACAGTGCTGTTTATACCTCAAAGAATACAGTAAAATTCCTACATTAAGACCACCTTTGGGACTGTTCAAAAGTGGTCTTTAAGACCACTTTTGAACAGTCCCAAAGGTGGTCTCCTATAAGAGCATACTGGATGTGGAAAACACAAAGAAAATATACCTTAAATCTTCTAACTATGCTCTTAAAAGCAAAATTTGTCTTAATTTTAGATGGTCTTAATAGCAGAAATCTACTATACATTGATTCATGTAATGTCACATGATCACTAAGTGAAGTCAAAATAAACCATGGTTCTCTCCAATATGATTGGATAATAGTGGTTAATGACATCAATGAAGCTGTTCCACTGTTAATTGGAAAAAATGTGCATCTGTATTCCTGTTTGAATTTAAGCCCTCAAACAAAAAAAATTTTGTCATATAATGGATGGAAAAAAAATGTAAATATAAGTAACAATGTGTGTGTGTGAATTCGGGTTTAACGTCGCTTTCAACAATTTTTCAGTCATATGACGACGGTGTCTGGTTGCGACAGGGAGCTCAATGCTCACTTTTATAGTGCTGCCTCACTGAAGTATCATGTCCCAGACACATTACATGATACCACACCCAGTCACATTATCCTGACACTGGGTCGACCAGTCCTAGCTCTACCCTGTAAATCTGAGTGCCAAGCGAGGAGCAGCTAGTACCATTTTTAACGACTTTGGTATGTCGTGGCCCGGGATTGAACCTGTGACCTCCCATTCCCCGTAGCGGACACTCTACCAACAAATATAAGTAACAAAGGTAATTTATTTAACATCCATTGAAGTATGCAAAATATGATGTCACGAGTAAAGTTTAACCCTTAAGACCTCGAGAAAAACTACATGTGAAAATCTTGTCTCCTTAGGTAGTCTGTTGTAATTTTTGTTTGCAAACTTTTTTAAAACATTTCTGCATACAGGCAAACACTGTGGGCTCAGATCAGACTGCTCCTACAGGAGCAGTCTGATCTGGGTCCACACTGTTTGCAAAAAATTACTTTAAGGCAGATGGCAAAGAAGACGACTATTGTCATGAGTGGCATTTTATGGGTTAAGTGATCCTCAACACCTACTTTGCTTGTAACCTGCTGTTTTTCATACTTTGATGACTGTTGAAAACTTACAATCATTTCTTCTAAATAAATTAAAAAAACAAGAGGGCCCAATGGCCCTATATTGCTCACCTGTGTACCAGAAAATCATTAGTGTAGGAGACCACTTGACATTGCTACATACTAAATATCTAAGCTCAGGCAAAGCGGTGTCCGTGCTTATAAACCCTACTGGTTTCATTGGGCAACAGGGCTTGAGATGTAATTTCATCTCAATGTCTGGTAAAAGTCCCACAAATTTGGAAGAGACATCTCCAAAATGACCTATACAGTGTTGATGGGGATGTAAAACCACAAATCAAACAAAATCTGTGCCTTATGGTTTTGGAGAAAAATGATACTTTAGTTTTTTCCAGTTTAAGTCTATAGGAGCTAATGAGCCCTAGGGCTGGACCAATTTTGACCCAAAGGGCATGGTTGGCAGGATTTATGTAGGTGACCATTTTGTGTTGCTATATACTAAATATCTAAGGTCTGTACTTCATGGTTTCAAAGAAGATGTTTGAAGCCTTTTCCATTATAAGTTTGTTGGAGTTTAGGGGCCACAGGATTTGGACCCCAGGGGCATGATTGGCAGGATTCATGTAGGCGACCACTCGACATTGCTACATGCTAAATACCTAAGCTCTGGGACTTATGGTTTCAGAGAAGAAGATTTTTGAAGATTTTTTCCCCATTTTAAGTTTTTTTTTGTTTTTTCATTATAAGGGCCCTGTGGTTTCAGAGAAGAAGATTTTTGAAGCTTCTCCAATTTTAAGTCTATGGAAGCTAAAGAGCCCTGGGGTGGGGCCCATTTGGATCCCAGGGGCATAACTGTCAGTTGATGTTGCCACATACTAAAAATCTAAGCTCTGGGCCTTATGGTTTCATAGAAGAAGATCTTTTAAGTTTTTTTCCATTATAAGTCTATGGGAGGTGATGAGCTGGGGCGAGGCAAATTTGGACCCCAGGGGCAGGGTTAGCTGGATTTATGTTGCTGGCTATTTTATGTTGCTAGATACTAAATATCTAAGTTCTGTGCTTCACAGTTTCTGAGAAGAATCATTTTTGAAGCTTTTTACCATTACGAGTCTATGGGAGCTAAGGGGCCCCGGGCGTGGCCCATTTTGACCCAAGGGGCATGATTAGCAGGAAATATGAAGGTGACCACTTGCCGTTGCTACATGCTAAATATCTAAGCTCTGGGCGCTGTGGTTTCAGAGAAGAAGATTTTTGAAGTCTTTTTTCCATTATGAGTCTATGGGAGCTAAGGGGGTCCCAGGGTGTGGCTCATTTGGACCCCAGGGGCATGATTGGCAGGATTTTTGTAGGTGACAACTTGCCATTGCTATATGCTAAATATCTAAGCTCTGGGCCCTGTGGTTTCAGAGAAGAAGATTTTTTAAGCTTTTTTTCCATTATGAGTCAATAGGAGCTAAGTGGCCCCGGGGCGTGGCCCTTTTGGATCCCAGTGGCATGATTGGCAGGAATTATGTAGGTGACCACTTGCGATTGCTATGTGCGTAATATCTAAGCTCTGGGCGCTGTGGTTTCAGAGAAGAAGATTTTTTAAGCTTTTTTCCATTATGAGTCTATGGGAGCAAAGGGGCCCAGGCGCGTGGCCCATTTGGAACCCAGGGGCATGATTGGCAGGAATTATGTAGGTGACCAATTGCCCTTACTACATGCTAAATATCTAAACTGTGGGCCCTTTGGTTTCAGAGAAGAATATTTTTGAAGTTTTTTTTTTCCATTTTGAGTCTATGGGAGCTAAGGGGCCCCAGGGCCTGGCCCATTTGGACCCTAGGGGCATGATTGGCAGGATTTATGTAGGTGACCACTTGCCATTGCTACATGTCAAATACCTGAGGTCTGGGCCCTGTGGTTTCAGAGAAGAAGATTTTTGAAGCTTTTTTCCATTATGAGTCTATAGGAGCCAAAGGGCCCCGGGGCGTGGCCCATTTGGACCCCAGGGGCGTGATTGGCAGGAATTATGTAGGAGACCACTTGCCTTTGCTACATGCTAAATATCTAAGCTCTGGGCCTTGTGGTTTCCGAGTAGAAGTTTTTGAAGCTTTTTGTTCAATTGTGAGTCTGTGGGAGCGAAGGGGCCCCGGGGCGTCACCCATTTGGAACCCAGGGGCATGATTGGCAGGAATTATGTAGGTGACCACTGGCGGTTGCTACATGCTAAATATCTAAGCCATGGGCCCTGTGGTTTCAGGGAAGAAGATTTTTGAAGTTTTTTTTCCATTATGAGTCTTTGGGAGCTAAGGGGCCCCGGGGTGTGGCCAATTTGGACCCCAGGGGCATGATTGGCAGAAATTATGTAGGTTACCACTTGCCGTTGCTACATGCAAAATATCTCACCTCGGGGCCCTGTGGTTTCAGAGAAGAAGATTTTTGAAGCTTTTTTACCATTATGAGTCTATAGGAGCTAAAGGGTTCCGGGGCGTGGCCCTTTTGGGTACCAGGGGCATGATTGGCAGGAATTATGTAGGTGACCACTTGCAGTTGCTACATGCTAAATATCTAAGCTCTGGGCCTTGTGGTTTCCGAGTAGAAGATTTTTGAAGCTTTTTGTTCCATTATGAGTCTATGGGAGCGAAGGGGCCCCGGGGCGTCCCCCATTTGGAACCCAGGGGCATGATTGGCAGGAATTATGTAGGTGACCACTTGCCATTGCTACATGCTAAATATCTAAGCTCTGGACCCTGTGGTTTCAGAGGAGAAGATTTTTGAAGCTTTTTTACCATTATGAGTCTATTGGAGCGAAGGGGCCCCGGGGTGTGGCCAATTTGGAACCCAGGGGCATGATTGGCAGGAATTATGTAGGTGACCACTTGCCGTTGCTACATGCAAAATATCTCACCTCGGGGCCCTGTGGTTTCAGAGAAGAAGATTTTTGAAGCTTTTTTACCATTATGAGTCTATAGGAGCTAAAGGGTTCCGGGGCGTGGCCCATTTGGATCCCAGGGGCATGATTGGCAGGAATTATGTAGGTGACCACTTGCCGTTGCTACATGCTAAATATCTAAGCTCTGGGCCTTGTGGTTTCCGAGTAGAAGATTTTTGAAGCTTTTTGTTCCATTATGAGTCTATGGGAGCGAAGGGGCCCCGGGGCGTGGCCAATTTGGACCCTAGGGGCATGATTGGCAGGAATTATGTAGGTGACCACAGGCGGTTGCTACATGCTAAATATCTAAGCTCTGGGCCCTGTGGTTTCAGAGAAGAAGATTTTTGAAGCTTTTTTTCCATTTTGAGTCTATGGGAGAGAAGGGGCCCCTGGGGGTGGCCAATTTGGACCCCAGGGGCATGATTGGCAGGAATTATGTAGGTTACTACTTGCCGTTGCTACATGCCAAATATCTCAGCTCGGGGCCCTGTAGTTTCAGAGAAGAAGATTTTGGAAGCTTTTTTTTCCATTATGAGTCTTAAGGAGCTAAAGGGCCCCGGGGCGTTGCCCGTTTGGACACCAGGGGCATGATTGGCAGGAATTATGTAGGTGACCACTTGCCGTTGCAACATGCAAAATATCTCAGCTCTGGGCCCTGTGGTTTCAGAGAAGAAGATTTTTGAAGCTTTTTTTACCACTATGAGTCTATGGGAGCTAAAGGGCCCAGGGGCGTGGCCCCTTTGGAACCCAGGGGCATGATTGGCAGGATTTATGTAGGTGACAACTTGCCGTTGCTACATGCTAAATATCTAAGCTCTGGGCCTTGTGGTTTCCGAGAAGAAGATTTTTGAAGCTTTTTGTTCCATTATGAGTCTATAGGAGCGAAGGGGCCCCGGGGCATCCCCCATTTGGAACCCAGGGGCATGATGTGCAGGAATTATGTAGGTGACCACTGGCCATTGCTACATGCTAAATATCTAAGCTCTGGGCCCTGTGGTTTCCAAGAAGAAGATTTTTGAAGCTTTTTGTTCCATTATGAGTCTATGGGAGCGAAGGGGCCCCGGGGCGTGGCCAATTTGGACCCTAGGGGCATGATTGGCAGGAATTATGTAGGTGACCACTGGCCATTGCTACATGCTAAATATCTAAGCTCTGGGTCCTGTGGTTTCAGAGAAGAAGATTTTTGAAGCTTTTTTTTCCATTATGAGTCTATGGGAGAGAAGGGGCCCCGGGGCGTGGCCCATTTGAAACCCAGGGGCATGATTGGCAGGAATTATGTAGGTGACCACTGGCCGTTGCTACATGCTAAATATCTAAGCTCTCGGCCCTGTGGTTTCAGAGAAGAAGATTTTTTAAATTTTTCCCATTATAATTCTATGGGAGCTATATGTTGCCATGGCAACCAGAGTTCCAATCTGATCAGCCCAAAAACCTTATGCAGCCTGTCCCCCTACCTGATGATGCTTCACATGAAATTTGATCAAGATTGGCCATGTGGTTTTAGAGATATACTTATTTGAAATTGTTTACGGACGCACGGACGCACGGACGCACGCACGACGGACAAAAAGTGATCACAAAAGCTCACCTTGTCACTACGTGACAGGTGAGCTAAAAAATCAACCTAACTAAACACCCTGAACTTGGGGGGATTTTTTTTTTAATTTTGGCTTTACGGCCATTTCACAATTATTCTTTTAAATCAAGCTTATCACAAAAAGAAGTGGTTGAAAATGGGAGTACCTGAGAAAATTCCCCTAACCTTCCACTGCATTACTTTGGCATCTTGCATGTGACCAAGCAAGGCTTGAACCCACAGTGGTGAGAGACCTAATGTTTGAAAGTCAGCACTTTTAACCACTAAGCCAAGGAGACCTGCTTGACTCCTGCTGTATAAGGATGATTTCATTCAGTACAAAAGGGGTTTAACCCAATTTGTACTAGAAACCCCAAAACAGGTACTTGGCAAACAGTGCAGGCCCAGATCAGACGCCGCAGAATGCGGCGTCTGATAAGGGCCTACACTGTTTGCAAAAAGTTCAGCCATTTTCCAAATGAATTTTGAAGAAACCATAACCTAACACCCTTAAAGTTCGAAATGGACTCCTGCTATATAAGTTTAAGCCCTTTAGTACTCTACTAACTATAACACAGTTTTGGCTATAACACAGCCAGGTCTTGCCTCCCAAATTGTCATTTTACTATAATTTCTATATAAAAATATCACTTTATAAGACAGATCACTTACAAGTTACAACATGATCCTGTTCTATGCATCCCAAAGATAGTGTTATAAAGGGACTGCCCTGTATAAGGAGGAAGATTCCATTTGGTACAAAAGGGGTTCAACCCACCTGTATAGCAGATTCAAAAGTGAAGAATTCAAAGACAAAGATTGCGTTATAAAAGGACTGCCCGTATAAGGAGGAAGATTCCATTTTCTTGCACAACAGATAAGGAAATCCATAGTTATAGCTTGGGATAGAAATTCTGTTCTAACCCTGGTGTTCTTTCCTAAAATCGAATATTCTCGCGTGTTTGATAAATGCACTGGTTAAATACAACCTGGTATGCGCCATCATTAAGGTTGACGTCAAAGCATGTTACGTGACGGCACTAAACATTCCTGTAGTGTCATCACAATATGGCGGACGTCGGTAACCGAAGTAAACTGCAGCATTAAAAATCCATGCTAAGAGATGGAAGATATGCATGAAAAAGAATCCTATATGGATGTGAGCCTCGTGATGCCGGACAGTGACCCTTGGGATGGATTTTTCCATCCGCCCCTTACACCCATGTAAGATTCCTATATGGTACAAAAGGGGTTTAACCTACCTGAATAGCAGGTTCAAAAGTGAAGAATCCAATAAAGACAATGGCCAGTTCTATCACAAGGTTCTTGGTGATGTACCAGCCCTCTTTGCTTAAACCTGCAGAAATATGGCACATATTAAAATGACAATTAAATAATTACAGTAAAATTCCTGTTTTAAGACCACCTTTGGGACTGTTCAAAAGTGGTCTTTAAGACCACTTTTGAACAGTCCCAAAGGTGGTCCCTGACAAGAGGTTATTGTGTGCATAAAGCACAATGAAAGAATAACTGCACCCTTCTAGATTTGCTTTTTAAAGCAGAATTAGCCATAATTTTAGGTGGTCTTAGTAGCGGAATGTCACTGTACTTTATGCCAATATATCAAACCATCGCCTCTTTATAACACTATTGTTGGGCTCAAACCCAGAAACCCCATTAGTTAAGCAACAGTGTTATATCCATACAAAAGCCTATAGATTATATAGAAAAATGACCATTTATGGTCAACTTTCTTTATAATCTATACAGAATATATGGTCATTTTTTCCATATAACCTATACATTAATGGATCTTTATGGAAACCATATCCCTCCCCCGCCCATAGGGGCTTGAAGAAATATATGGGCTGCACGATGCTTCCATGCAGAGCTGAATCCGGCCCGCACACTAGTACTGGTAAACCGCTTAGAGGATCTAAGCCTGTCCAGGAACCGCGGTGGGAGGCGGACCGTCCATGCTAATAAACCCTATTGGTTTCATTGGGCGACAGGGCTTGAGATGTCATTTCATCTCAATGTTGGGTAAAAGTCCCTCAAAATTGGAAGCAACGTCTCCAAAATGACCTTTACAGTGTTGACGGTGACGTTAAACCTCAAATCAAACAAATTATGGAAACCATATTATAATATTATATTCAAAACTCTGTTATAATGAACAGTGTTACAAAGAGATTAACCCATTTAGTACCAGAAACCCCAAAATGGGTACACTGACAAAAAGTGCAGGCCCAGATCAGCCGCCGCAGAACGCGGCATCTGATCAGGGCCTCCACTGTTTGCAAAACGTTCAGCCATTTTCCAAATAAAATTTGAAGAAAACACAACCTGACACCCCTACATTATGAAATGTCCTCCTGCTATATATAACGAGGAAGATTCCATTTGGTACAAAAAGGGCTAAGGCAAAATACAAAAAGAATAAAATTTCTTACCCCCAAAAAATATTAAACTGAGAACATTGGACTACAAATGTTAAAAATTTTAAGTTCTTGATTCTCTTTTCTTCAACTTAAATTTTACTTTTCTAAGTGTTGAAACAATCTTGATTTTTTCGCTGTTAAAACTAGAGCTATCACTAAAGGTGATGAATACCCCCACAAAAACTGCCTTGATAGTACAACAGCGCCATTTTGCAATTTTTTCACTTGAAAGGGGCCATAACTATGTCGAAAAATTGACGAATTGTAGTGGAAATCGAACTTGACCTGTATTTTATGATGTTACATCAGTGTACCAAAAATTATAAAAATCGGTGAAGCGCTTTTTGAGTTATCGTCTGGAAACCAAGTCAACAGACCGACCGACAAGCTCACTCCTATATACCCCCCCAAATTTCATTTGTGGGGGTATAAAAAAACAATAAACTTCAACGGTACAGTATGATAACTGACAAAAATCCATAGAACATGAATGAAACCATACACCTACTTATTTTAATCATTACTTTTCCAAGAAAATATGATTTGTTATGACATTTTTTAAATCAGAACTATAGGTTAGCTAAAATGAAATGACAAGTTTCTGGATAAAAAAAGAATAAATCATCCTCTTGGTATTATAACCATGGCTAGTCTTGTGCATAATAATATGATACAAAAAAATACCTGATGCCACTCTGTATTTAACGTCCAACTCAATGGAAGTGGAAACCACTGACTTAGTGATCACAATCACGTTCTCCACACCAATTAGTACCACCAGGTAGGGGAATATTTCACTGAAATATCAGAAAAATTTTGTATATGAAATTCATTAAAATGTGCTGACAGTTCTGAGTGAAGGATTTCACCCCGAAGTTTCCCTTTTCAGAAGGGTAAAGTTTATAGAAAAGCAAGGAGAAAATCACAAATGTCTTCCTTGTAAACAATGGCAAAAAAATGTGTCAGGACAAATGGGCCCCATCAAGCGATTTTGGTACTTATCGCCTATGCGAGCAGCGAAGGTTCAGGTGAGCCTGCGCATCTGCGCAGTCTCGCCAGAACTTTTGTTGCTCACTCATACAAGCAGTGAATCAAGAGGAACCTTCAGACAGAAAGCCATATCCCTGGCCCCTCTGAATGGCTGGACATGCGCAGTTAAAATTTGTCATGACGGAATGCTCGAAGACACAAATTCGCTTGGCGGGGCTCATATATTTCTTAACCAAATTTATCTGGAATAGATTCTTCAGCCTTATCTATAGCACCAGCAGAGATAGTCATTTCAAAATTTTGGGATGTCTGGTTTAAATATATTTTTAAAATTTCGCTAGAGTATTATTGAACTTTTTGCAAACAACGAAGGCCTGGCCCCGAGGTTATAAAACTTTTTTCATGCTCAATTCAGCTGAGCATGTAATTTGTAATGCTTATAAATATTAAAATATAAACAAAACAAGCAATTTTCCTGCTCAGATCAGCACAGAATGTCATTTATCCTCCTCATAAATTTCATGCTTCAGTGAGTTGAGCATGAAATTTTTTTTTATAACCTCAGGGCCTGATTAGATGCCACTGATTGTGGCTTCCAATCTGCAACTGCACTGTTTTCAAGTGTCTCAGTCTGAAACCATTTTCAAGTTAAGTTTTACAAAAAGCACAAGTATATGACTGGAATTGCTATTAATAATGTTCAAAGGGTGGTAACTCCAAAAGCAGGTAATTCATAGTTACCGTTCTTGTGTTCTGCACATCATATCATGTTGGCATATATTTGCATAAAGTTTCAAGAATATACAGTCAACAGCAATTTAAATGGAATGAATACTTAGCTAAAGGCTTAGCCTCAGTCCGAGCGGCATGGGCTTCCCTCGGTTCGGAAATGCACAAATCGAGTCCATAGTCATGAAAGGGTCTTGTAATCTAATACACCAACAAACAAATGTTATAGACATTTGTTAGAATCGCATCGGTGAGGCAATTCTAACAAATGTCTATAACATTTGTTTCTTGGAGTAATAATGGCAACAAGGCCTTTTATTACCTATCCTACTCCTAAATGGAATTCTTTATAACGGCAAATTCTTTATAACAGCACAATAGCAGGGACCAAATACTGCCGTTATAACGAGGGTACACTGTATCTAAAACAATTTTTTTATTGTTGTCAGAGATGGGACATTAATGAGCTAGGAGACCTCCATAGGAGCGGAACAGCCAACTAAATTGTGTAAACTGAAACAGAAGATGAGGCTGAATGTTGGTGCCCTGTTAAACCGATTTAATGATGATGATGATGATTTTATGTATAACCAAGCGTCAACCCTCTTTGTGGGTCATAAGCGTCAATCTGTTAATGATCAAAGGGTATTAAAAAACAATTTAAACCCCCAGGGTAATTGTTACTGCTGCCATCCCAAGGCAGTACTTCATTGTGGTTTCAGTTGTTTTATGTTTGGTTCAATTCAATTCAATTCACCCCAAACACTGTAGATCCAGATCAGATGGCTTCTTAAGAAGCTGTATTCATACCCTATTCAATTTTAAAATATTTTCATCTTAACCCTTGTCCTGTTGAATATTTACATATGCCACACCCACTTCTGAATATCAACCAATCAGATTACTTGATGCAAATTATTGCAACAAATTCATAAACTGAATGACAAACAATGAAGATCCTGATCAGATGGCTTCTTTAGAAGCTATCTGATCTGGATCTACATTGTTTGAAAGATGAGACATATCCGGGCTCAGCAGTACAAGTTAATACTTCTTTTTGTCCAAATTATTTAGTGCAGTCAAGGTAACTTTTGTTTGATTTGAGGTTTAACATCCCCGTCAACACCATAAAGGTCATTTTGGAGATGTTGCTCCCAATTTTGTGGGACTTTTACCCAACACTGAGATGAAATGACATCTCAAGCCCTGTCGCCCTATGAAACCAATAGGTTTACAAGCATGGGCGGGCAGACTCGCACCGCTTTGCCTGGGCAGGCTTAAATCCTCTAAGCGGTTTACCAGTACTCGTGTGCGGTCGGTTTCAGCACTGCATGGAAGCATCATGCAGCCCATCTATTTCTTCAAGCCCTGATAGGCGGAGGCGTGTCTTTGGGTTCTGATTTGATCAGTACCTGATCAGTACCCAAAGTATCCATAGTCTATACTCATTTCATTTAAGTTACAGAGCAAGCGAAAATATATTACAGAAATCAGTATTTTCAATATTCAAGGGCCATAACTCCAGAAGTAGGTTAACCAGAGTTCATGTGTTCTGCACATTGCCTGATAATGCTTTACATTTGTGTGAAGTTTCATGAAAATATTTTGAATGGTATCAGAGTTAGAACAACTGGGCCAGATCATAGAGGATCTTACATGAGTGCCCATGTATTATTGAATTTATTAAATGAGCTGAGGAAAAGGGATAAAATGGTAGGCTTTGTCGAGCATTTTATCCCTTTTCCTCGACGAGTTTAATAAATTTAATAATACATGAGCATGAATGCAAGATTCTAATTTATTATAAGACATTTGAAATGCATTTTATTCATGATTCTGTTTTCACAAAAGTGTCAGTATTCTGCCCTTAGTAAGCATGACGTTGTTGTATGTGTAAAGTTAAGAGGTGTACCTAACCAATTTGCATATTTAATCCACCAGTGGGTTAACCAAATTTAATACATGGTGTTATAACATTCTCAGATGTGACATCATATGATAAACTTCATTCTTGCACACCAGACAAGGAAATCCGTGATTTTACCCTTGGATAGAAATTTATGTTCTGACCCTGGTGTTCCGACCCAGGCAACTAACATAAATAGGCTTCAATTCTATTCAACTGCCGGAACTACTTCCGCACTACTTTTATTTTGTAAACAATATACATGTGCGAGCTGTCAAAACTAACCGGAGGTGTTGTGCAAGAAAAAGAATCCAATATGGGGTTCTGTTGTAGATGGGCGTTTCCAACCCTCGGGATGACCGTGCTGAGCGGAACCTCGGCGTAGCCTGGGTTCTGCTCAGCACGGTCATCCCTCGGGTTGGAAATGCTCATCTACAACAGAACCCCATATCAGACTCTTAAAATATTATATAGCTTACCCTCCATTAAGTCTACTGTTCAGCCCTAACTGTGCACACACACTGACTGAGATACACAAGGATGATACAACAGTGACAACAGCACTCAGAGCCAGACCCCACTTAGACTTCACCATCTCAATCTTCTCTGAAATAGAAATAGAGGATCTTATAGGTCGAACAAATTGGCCTGGGACTAGTGAACTCTATTAACCCTTGTCTTGCTGTTCACGACAACCCCTATTTTTGCAAACAGTGTTGATCCAGATCAGATGGCTTTGTTTGGCACTCAGTTTATGAATTTTTAGCAATAAATTACATCAAGTAATTTGATTGGTTGATAGACAGAAATGGGTGTGGCTTAAATGAATATTCAGCAAGATAAGGGTTAATATAATTTCACACCCGACTGAATGCATGTATTTATCTTCGCCGTCTCCCGAAGATTGCGATATTGTTATTCAATACATAGAGTTTGGTAAATGGGTAGCAATTTATGAGATGCCGAAAATTCACGAGAAGTTTACGAAAGCCGACGTATAAGGCGATAACATTGACTAATTTATTCCTTGCATAAAGGTCAGTCTCATGTCAAATTGTTCGAACTATACATGAGTGTTCATGTATTACTGAATTTATTAAACGAGTTGATGAAAAGGGATAAAATGCGAGGCTATGCCCAGCATTTTATCCCGTTTCCTCAACAAGTTTAACTAGAGAAAGTGCCCAGTGAGGCACGTATACCCCCGACCAGTGCCATCCCCTTTTTAGTTGGCCATCCAAACCACGAAAAAATACTTCTGATGGCAAAATTGAGTAGAGTTTGGCATCCATGCTAATTGTGTTCTTTAGTGTGTTGCAAATGTGATAGGGGTGGATGCCACTTCTGAAAATGCCACTGAGCCTCAGAATTAGGTCAAAGGTCAAATGAGTGCAAAAATACAATAAAATTTGTAGATACTGGTATTTGTACCCTCTCTCTATCTGAACAGACCAAATAAAGTTAACTAAAACACCAGCAATGTACTTAGGACATATTACTTATGCATTATATGTGAGAAAAGAAGTTATATAATAAATTTGGTCAGGGTCAAAGGTTATTTAAGTACAAGTTTTCTTTAAATATGCATCAATATTTATTGTACAAAGAGATATCTAGTATGTCAACTGAAATAAAGTCACATGAGTTGCCATTTCCTTATCTAGGAAGCATAAAACCCAAACATTATACAAACAGCATAATGGACAACCTAATCGGCCGTAGGTCAAAGGTCATTTAAGTTCATATTTGGCAAAATATGTTTATTTTGCAAAATACGTTGATTCTTCACATGTCATCCATTATTATAAGTAACATTTCAAATTGTCTGAGTTCTTCCTAAACGTCGCAATGATATCTGAAGGATATAGTATATGATGAAGATATATCTAATAATAGCATAACTGGGTCATCGTCAAAGGCCATGTGCAGCTGCCGTAAAACACTTATTTTTGGCGGTCATTTTATTTTGGCACTATTTGCAGTCAAGGAAAAAAACGCCAAAATAAAAATCAACCAATAAATCTTAAAATAGTGCACGAGAAGATATTCTACACATCACAATTATGATGTGTCAGTTAGTCATAGACATCATCAGTGACAAAAGAAAAAGTGTAGTTACTTCTTTAGAAGTCGAAATAAAGAAAGACAATGTCCTAGTCATAAGACATCTCAAAACTGCTGAATGAAAACAAACACACCTTGAGAGTTATTGTCAAAATTGTGGATATAATTGGTAATTGATTGATGGCTTTAACTGTGAGCTCAATAGGATGGGCAAACCAATCAGATAAGAGCAAAGTGATACACCTCCAGACAGACATTTGGATTGTCAAGGTAGCACATTAGGTTAATCATGCGGTGAACACAAAACTTTTAATTAATTACCACAGTTTCTGCATGACGCTGTTGATTATCAACTCCGATGCTTTTTTGTCATCCTACAGGGCTTTGGAGATTCGACCTATTTTTTTTTTCTTTGGAAATCGAAAATCTGCCGAAATATAAATCCACGAAAAGGTCTACTCATAAAAAGCGTTAAAATTTTCGGCCACTTAATTTAAGTGTTTAACAGTATTCAAAGTTTGTATTTTACAAGTAAGAGCCGTTCAGATCACTACAATGTAAAGGGACACAGCTCGCGTTTGCGCCCATATGATTGAGTGTTTTTACTTCAACATTGACAAGTCTATGCAATGCAAACCAAATAGGGGTTTCTCCGATATCACTGATACTAGCTTTCTTCCGCATAATCTGAAATGATAGACCTAATCATATGTAAATAACAAGCCATTTTAACTTCATAGCTCAACTTCTAGATATTTTGATGATTTATTAAATATTGACAATACCTGTTTCGATGGTTTGATCAGTCAAATTTACCCCCAGAACTTCAGTTAAATAAAACATTTTTTTCTGATACCGAGGCCCCGTTTTTGGATTTACATCTGTCTATTGTTACACGTAGATTGGTTTGTTTCCTGCAAACATTTATGACAAATGCGATGATCTTGAATTTGAGATTGTAAATTTTCCTTTGTTGGTCGGTGATGTTCCTCGCGCGGCATCCTATGGCGTTTATATTTCGTAATTAATTCGATTTGCCAGAGTGTCTAGTCATGTAACTGACTTCAATACTCGTAATAAATTGTTAACTGCTAAACTTCTTAATCAGGGTTATCGGTATCATAAACTATACAAAACCTTTTCAAAATTTTATTGATGTCATTCCGATTTAATTTCAAACTCGATGTGGGACTTAATCTCTTGTGCAACAAGGTCTATCCGAACACGAATTTTATAGTGACTTAGTGTGTAAATTCAGAAAAAAATATAATTGCAATGACTTCAGCACCCAATTTCGTAAAACCATTCTTCGATATAAAAAGGATTGTTTTTTTTTTTAGGTTTAACATTCCCGTGAACACTGTAGAGGTCATGTTGGAGACGTTGCTTGAGTTGAAATGACAACAAAAAATAGAAGTGGAGGCAATGATCAGGAATCGATACAATCTACCCACAGCTCCCATCAGAGACACCAAAGGGAAAGAAACACAAACATGAAACAAAAGACATAATGGGGGGCTTAAATCGATTTTACGTGGCCACAATCCTCGCCCTTTGATTTAGACAAATAATTTATTCAGTCCGCATGAAGGCCTCCTAACTAATGAGTGCAACATCTCCGTGAACACAAACAATCAAACAACCACAGATCGAGATGACAAACATTGTCGCCAAATGAAACCAATAGGGTTTATAAGCATGGGCTGTCTGACTCGCACCGCTTTGCCAGGGCAGGCTCAGGTCCTCTAAGCCATTTACCAGTATTCGTGTGCGGGCGGTTTCAGCTCTGCGTGGAAGCATCATGCAGCCCATCTATTTCTTCAAGCCCCGATTGGGTGCAACATAAATGTCATTCGACAGAATGCATGCATGGGATTTAACCCAATCACGGTTGGCAACTTTGCTTCCCCCTTTAATTGTACGTTGGTGGGTCAGGCCTCAGATTCTACGTTGCTTCCAATTTTGTGGGACTTTGCCAGACATTGAGATGAAATGGAGTCTCAAGCCCTGCCGCCCATCGCACAACTTTGCCTTGGCAGGCCTCAGATTCTATGACGGTTCCAGCGTAAAGACTTACGGACAATTAGAAAGAATTTAATTTTATGTAATGTTGGTATGTGCCTGATGCTCTGTCTCTGGTCGGGTCCATCAGAGTCTAACTGTTGGTTTTCTTTTGCTCCAGCATTTCAGTGGTTTCTTGCTGTCCAGTCCTCACCGTTGTTTCATCTCTGTGGTTGTTTGATTTTTGTGTTCTCGGAGATGTTGCACTGATGAGTTAGGAGGCCTTCATTCGGACGGAACAAATTATTTGTCTAAATCGCGACGGAAGTAAGGGCGAGGATTGCAGCTGCATAAAATTGATTTAACCCCCCGTCAGTTGAATTCGTTCCACTGACCATTCCAAGGCCGTTCTTCTGTTTTTCGTTTGTCTTAGAGTGCATGTATTGCTTATAATTTTTTGTTTTGGATAGCCAATTGGCCATTTTGTGGGAAAGTAACTGTCCTTTTGGCTTTCCGCTATTGATGTTTCAATTCGGGTCTAGTTATTTCATTTATGTGTTTCTTTCCGTCTGGTGTCATTGATGGGAGCTGTGGATTAATTGAATTTATTCCTGATCATTGCATTCACTTCTATTTTATAAGAAAAGTGAATAACTGTCCTACAGCCATCTTTGATACCAACTTAAGGAATTCAAATCTGTCTTTTACAATCAAATACACGTAACAAATGTATTTTTAATTTCTTTGATGTAAAATACTTGTCATCTACACAGCCTTATGCTAAATATGACAAAATGTGATCAGCAAACATCCATATTTCACCAGTTTTTGTTCTTAAATGACCCCTGACCTATAAGACTGACATACTTTGAGGGCACATTTAAAATAATTTTCCATTGTTCACTGCGCCTGAATAGTTTTATGGTGATTTTAAGCAAGCACTTTCCCCAAATATATGTTAAAAGAGTGTTATGAGTAATTTGATGTGTATTTTGCACTCATTTGACCTTTGACCTACTTCTGAGCCTCGGACGCATTTTCAGACGTGGCACCCACACCTATGATTGTTGACACACATCATTTAGCATGGGTGCTATACTCTACTCAATTTTGTCAGCAAAAGCAAAAATATCAATCTTTTTTGCGTCTGCTTAGTCACGCATTAAAATTGTCAATTGGTTTATCTATTGCCGATTATCCTAGATGCAACATTTTAATTAAGGGGGTAAGGTTAAAGTTTGATGTCTAATTGTCTAATACAAAGAAATGTGTTAAAATTGGTCCTGCTCATAATAGAGTAACAGTTTAATGCTTGTAAAATCGTTTTATATCGCCTTTTCTGTTTTAACAATGGCTGTCTATGTTGTAAAAGATAAATCATGATTAAAACCGGCCTGGCGACCCGGTTCAGTCAGCTGGGGTGGGGACTGACTAAAAAGACCTGTCGACGGACAGGATAGCTCACCGGAAGTCGCGCTTTGACTTAGTTGCACAAAGGCAATGTTTCAGACCCATGACAGAAACAAAGTCACAAAGAAAGAATCAAGTGCTATATCAATATCGTGGATCATCGATGATTCAAGTCTGTAACATTAGTATCCCTTTTTATCCTATTTAACCCATATCCACGTTCTCATGCAGATTTTATAATCAAATAAACGTAAAAAATGTATTTTTAATATTTTTATAATAAATACTGGTCATTAACACATCTTTATACTGAATATGACAAATTTGATCAGAAAACATCCATTTTTCACGAGTTTTGCACTTAAATGACCCCTGACCTATAAGACTGACATACTTTGAGGGTACATTTAAAATAATTTTTCATTGTTCACTGCACCTGAATAGTTTGGTGGTGATTTTAAGCAAGCAATTTCCCCAAATATGTATTAAAAGAGAGTTATGAGTAGTTTTATGTTTATTTTGCACTCATTTGACCTTTGACCTACTTCTGAGCCCCAGACGCATTTCCAGACGTGGCATCCACCCCTATAATTGTTGACACACATCAAGGATTACATTTAGCATGGGTGCCATACTCTACTCAATTTTGCCATCAAAAGTAAAAATATCAGTCTTTTTGGGGATTGGATGGCCAACTATTTAGTGGAAATGAAAATTTGTTTGTAGCATTGAACCTTTCCATATAAACTTTCCATTTAGTCCACTGAGAATAAGTATTGCATTTCAACAAATATAGTATAATTTATCATATCCAAAGATGAAACTGCTTGTCTTTGCTGAATAATAAAAATTCAAAGTTTGTTGCAATTTGGAACAATTTCAACTGGAAACAACAAACATAGAATAGGCTGTCAGAGAACATTTGCTGAATTAAAGTAGCTGTATAATGACATAATAAAGCAATGCATTTTTTATTATTACTTGCATTTACTATTGTCTGCATTTCAAGAGAAAATATTATGCAAAATGTAACAGTTCTAGTCGCTGTTGTTTCTAAGATCACAAGGACCAATATACATGTATAAACTGACAAATCTGACAAGGGTCACAGCATAAAGAAACAACAAACTAACTAATAATGAACAGATGGAAAGACAAAAACTATAACCTTTGATATACTTTGTATGCAAGAAGTATAATGAAAACAGTTATCAAATCCTGTACCATATACTATTATGCGATGTATACCTGTGAATTTATTCTAATAAATATTGTTTAAACCAAAACAGTTAACACAAAACTTGGACGTGATCAAAATGTGTAAGTCCTTATTATTGACCCATAACCCCACCCGGGGGCTTGACACAGGAGCTTAGATATTCCATATGAAAGTTAATACTATAGCTATATTCTGTACCAAATATGAAGAGAATCTAACATGAGGTTACAGAGATATGAGCAATCAAAAAGGTTTAACACAAAACTTTGACGTAAAAGTTGACAAACGGACAGACAGCCCACCCAGGGGCTTGACCCAGGGGCTTAGATACTCCATATGAAAGGTAATGCTATAGAGATATCCTTTTCCAAATATGAGGAGAATCCAACACGTGGTGACAGAGTTATTAGCAATCAAAAAGCTTTAACACAAAACTTTGATGTAAAAGTTGACAAACGGACAGACAGCCCACCCAGGGACTTGACCAAGGGGCTTGGATATTCCATATGAAAGGAAATGCTATAGAGATATCCTTTACCAAATATGAAGAGAATCTAACATGTGGTTACAGAGATATGAGCATTCAAAAAGGTTTAACACAAAACTTTGACGTAAAAGTAGATGAACAGACAGACGGACAGACAGAGAGCCCACACAGGGGCTTGACCCAGGGGCTTAGTTATTCCATATGAAAGGTAATGCTATAGAGATATCCTTTACCAAATATGAAGAGAATTTAACATGTGGTTGCAGAGATATGAGCTATCAAAAAGGTTTAACGCAAAACTTTGACGTAAAGGTTGACGAACGGCGGGATGGACGGAAGTACGAACGATCGAACTAACGAACGAACGAACGAACGAACTAAAGAACGGACGGAAAGACAAAAACTATATACCCCCTGACATACTTCGTATGTCGGGGGTATAATAAATTCAATAATGCATGAGCACGAAGGCAAGATTCTATTTATCATATGACATTTAACACTCATTTTATTCACGATTGTTTTGCAAAACTCTCAGTATTCCGCCATTTGTAAACGATGTGTCGTTAAGAATGTCGTAAATGTAATGTTATGGGGCGTATCTTCCTAATTTGCATATTTAATTCACTAGTGGATTATCGAATTCATTACATGAAGTTATTACATTCTCAAGCACGACGTCATATGATAAATGGTAAACTTTACATTCTGTGAGACTGTGGCAAGACTATTGTTGCCCCCAAATGACAATAGAACATGCAAAGCATTTGGTCTTTAGCCCATTGTATCTTGGTAAACAGTACAAGCCCAGATCAGATGCCGCAGAACGCGGCATCTGATCAGGGCCTGCACTATTTGTTAACAGAATTTTCCGTCAAAAATAGAATAAAAACGAATAGGCCTGAACCCCTTATATGACAATGGACTTCTCCAACATATAGCAATGGAAGAATCCACTAGTATACAATGGGTTAGTCCACTTTTCATTTCATATTACCTACAATTAAGACAGAAGTATTAGCTTTTAACCTGCTATGCTTTTTTCAAGGTCAGTAGCTGGGATCTAATTATGTCAAGTGAATTTTCATAAGATATTTGATTATATACCCATAAATAATGATTTCAATGCACTTGCATATGAAATGCCACCTCTGATTGGATAATGTCAAAAATTTGCGACATTAAAGTCTGCGATATACTGTTGGAAACCAGACATCACCATCTAATGTCGCTTTTCATTGGCTGACATTTCGATTTGCTTTAACGCAGCTCACAGAGCCTGCTGCTTTATGCAGAATAGAACAATTTTTAACAAAACAACCAATAAGTGCATTAGAATGGGGTAACTGTATTGAAAATTGTCATTTGGGGAGGTTAATCATCGGTTTTAAGGTCACAAATTCTGCATTACAACTCTTTTTTGTGTGATTTTGTTTATAAACAAGAAATGTGGGACAAATATATTACTATAAATATGAAATTTGGGACATGTTACTGTATGCATATATAGTGACATGTCCCAAAGTGTATATCTATAAACTTTCCAAATCATAAAAACAAGAAAGATGAGTTTGTGAAACACGAACATGTCCCCGGGCAAGGCCTTTTTTTCAAAGTTGGTCGCACATCAAGGTCAAGGTCACAGGTCAAAATTTTTTGCGTGAATGTGAAGCTCTTGTCACAAGGAACCTACATGCCAAATATAAATCCTCTATCTCAAAAGATTCAAAAGTTATGACCAACGTTAAAGTTGTCCACATACAAACAAACAAACAGACAGGGCAAAAACAATATGTCCCCGCTATCACTACCAGACCCCTATGTTAGTACTTACTGACTGAGAAGTAGAGGTAGAGTAGGATCACAAAGTATAACACAATCAGGTGAATGTACTCAAAGTAGATGTTGATATTCTTGTAGTGGAGATTGACAACGTAATCTATCTGGCTGTTGTTTACATGCTGTACAGTCTCAGGAAATATACCCTCAAGTTTCTGCCGTAGACTGCTCACAAATCTATAATGGAAATGGAAAAGACATGTCATAGGCCAAATTGGAAGATAACCTATTTTACAATATGCACAGCCAGGGAAGGATCAGATCAGCCAGCACATCCATGCAGTCACATCAAAGGGGCTTCCGTGAACCCTAACCTTTCCATAGAACAAGCGCAGGGTCCAGGACCCAGTTGTGTAAAGCATCGTTAGCTTAACAAGCTCATTAATGTTCGCACTGTTAATCATTCTTGCAAGTACAATATCTAATATTCCCACTTCTCACTTTAAACATGCTATGATAAATAAAAGCAGATCTAAGTAGATATACACAGATGTAAAGGCCTAGAGGTAAAAGAGCAAGAGGGCCATGATGGCCCTGGATCGCTCACCTGATCCATATTGTACAAACGGAATTGTGGGTAATATATGGTGGTGTGGAGGGTTTGAGCAATTTTGGTTGGACCCAAAGACCATATCTGTGAAATTAATTAAAAATCAGTCTGCCTGTTTAGGAGCAGAAGTCATTTTGAGAAGTACATGTAGAAGTCATTTTTGATGAAATGACATCTCAATCCCTGCCACCCAATGAAACCAATGGGGTTTAAATGCACAGATGGTTCCACTCGCACCACTTTGCCTGGACAGGCTAAGACCTTCAAAGTGGTTTACCAATACTCCTGTAGAAGCACCTTGCAGCCAAGGTGGGTGGGGGCCAAAACTTTCAAAAGCCATCTGTCTCTAAAAGGAAGCAATTTTATAGGAATGTTCCATGAGTGACCCTCTTACAAAATTGCTCAAAATATTTTGCTTAACTGGGCATGATGGCCACCACAGCTAAAAACCTCAAACCTCATTCCTGTCAAATAATTTCATAATCCATCCACTGGTTAAGGAGAAGAAGTCATTTAAAGGTTTTTCTATTTTTAGCTCTCACAGCCTATCTTGTTCACCAGAGCGGAACGGTTTGAGCAATTTTGGTAGAGGGTCACCCAAGGAACATTCCTGTGAAGTAATTTCAAAATCCATCCACTGGTTAAGGAGGAGAAGTCGTTTAAAGGTTTTTCTATTTTTAGCTCTGGCAGCCATCTTGTTCACCAGAGCGGAACGGTTTGAGCAATTTTGGCAAAGGGTCACCCAAGGAACATTCCAGTGAAATAATTTCAAAATCCATCCACTGGTTAAGGAGAAAAAGTTGTTTAAAGGTTATTCTATTTTTAGCTCTGGTGGCCATCTTGTTCACCCGAGCGGAACGGTTTGAGCAATTTTGGTAGAGGGTCACCCAAGGAACATTCCTGTGAAGTAATTTCAAAATCAATCCACTAGTTAAGGAGAAGAAGTCGTTTAAAGGTTTTTCTGTTTTTTAGCTCTGGCAGCCATCTTGTTCACCAGAGCGGAACATTTTGAGCAATTTTGGTAAAGGGTCACTCAAGGAACATTCGAGTGAAATAATTTCAAAATCCATCCTCTGGTTAAGGAGAAAAAGTTGTTTAAAGATTATTCTTTTTTTAGCTCTGGCAGCCATCTTGTTCACCCGAGCGGAACGGTTTGAGCAATTTTGATAGAGGGTCACCCAAGGAACATTCGTGTGAAGTTATTTAAAAATCCATCCACTAGTTAAGGAGAAGAAGTCGTTTAAAGGTTTTTCTATTTTTAGCTCTGGCGGCCATCTTGTTCACCCGATCGGAAAATTTTGAGCAATTTTGGTAGAGGGTCACCCAAGGAACTTTCCTGTGAAGTAATTTCGAAATCCATCCACTGGTTAAGGAGAAGAAGTTGTTTAAAGGTTTTTCTATTTTTAGCTCTGGCAGCCATTTTTTTCACCCGAGTGGAACAGTTTGAGCAATTTTAGTAGAGGGGCACCCAAGGAACATTCCTGTGCAATAATTTCAAAATCCATTCACTGGTTAAGGAGAAGAAGTCTTTTAAAGGTTTTTTCTATTTTTAGCTCTGGCGGCCATCTTGTTCACCTGAGCGGAACGATTTGAGCAATTTTGGTAGAGGGTCACCCAAGGAACCTTCCTGTGAAATTATATCAAAATCCTTGCACTGGTTAAGGAGGAGAAGTCGTGTATAGGTTTTTCTATTTTTAGCTCTGGCGGCCATCTTGTTCACATGAGCGGAACGATTTGAGCAATTTTGGTAGAGGGTCACCCAAGGAATGTTACTGTGAAATTATTTCAAAATCTGTCCAGCAGTTTTGGAGAAGAAGTTGTTTAAAGCAAAAGTTGACGACGGACGGACGCACGCACGCACGGACAACGGACAAAGAAAGATCACAAAAGCTCACATTGAGCACTTCGTGCTCAGGTGAGCTAAAAATTATCCCTTAAAATAAAACGGTTGCTGGAGCCTCACATTATCTTGGGCACATCAAATAACAAGCTGGGCCAAATCCTTTCCCTCTGTTGCCTTGGTTGTAATTGTTTGTTTATAATTTAAAAGACCCTGTCAACACTAGGTCATTCGATACCTGCCGGGATCGGCAACATTCTTTCGTAGAGATTGATCATGAAATCTTTTCTATGGTCATTCTCCCCCTTCTACTGATTCAAGAAGGCCAGTTGTTAGTTTCTAGTGAAAGAATGTGCAATGAACTGGTTAACCATTTACGTAAAAGCATGCCCAGGAAAAGTGTTGACAAGTAAACTGACCGGCTCAAAATGACCTAAATAGTGTTGACTGAGCCGTTAAACTGCAATACAAACAAACAACACTAGGTCATATTGAGCTGGTGAGTATACCTAACCACACTATTCATGGGCGAACTGTTAAGCTGTTAACCAGTACAGTGTGTATGCTTTTGCCTGAACTGACAACTGCCAGTCTTGAATCAGAAATAGGGAGAAAACGACCTTAGAAAAGATTCATGATAAATCTCCACGAAAGAAATTGCCAACCCTGCAGTATTAAACCCGTGACCTCTTGATCACCAGTAAAACACGTATCCAACTAAACTACTCATGCTGGTGAACCTGATAAAAGATATAGAAGGCATTTTTACCTTTCATCAAAAGACTTGAAGACAAGAGTGATGCCAAATGAGATAGTTCTCTGCTTGTTCCTGATGAAGTATCGAGAGATCCCTGTCTTAGTCCATGGTATACCGAACAACACATCTGCAATATGAAAATACAGTAAAATTCCTCTATTTAGACCACCTTTGGAACTGTTCAAAAGTGGTCTTTAAGACCACTTTTGAACAGTCCCAAAGGTGGTCTTTGACCAGAGGACACTGTTTGCAAAAAAGGCAAAGAAAGAATAACTGTAACCTACCAAATAAGCTTTTTAAAGCAGATTTAGTCTTAATTTTAGGTGGTCTTAATAGCGGAATTCCACGATACAGTCCAAATTCAATCACTCGAATTTCTTTGGGACCTTGATAGGATTAGTTCCAATTACTGTTGGTCAATCCTAGTGCCATGCCTTAGGGAAAACAACGATTTTGACAGCTGCTTTCTTGATGAACAGTTATGTTTTTTTATTCGGAAAGGAGCAATTTCATTGGTTAAAAATCTCAACAATTCAAATCAGCCAATGAAAAAATAACCTAATGACTATTACACCACGATTCATTTATTCCGGATCTGTAAATAAAAACATGGCTTCCCGGAGACAGCAGCTGTCAAAATTGTTATTGTTTTCAAATTTTGCAGTGGTATCTACAAGTTTTTGTTGATATTATGGACACAGGTGATTGTTATTAGTGAAAATACTGGACATGGTAAATTTTCTTAGCATTGTGCCCTAGAATACTTGAGACAATAATGTTTTATGGCTTTGCAAACTGTGTTTTATGGCTTTGCAAATTAGGTTTCATGGCTTTGCAAAGTACAAGTACGTTTTACTTTGCATTTTATGGCTCAGCTGAAACCTCTGAGAAAACAATTAACCTCTCAAAATGACAGTCTTAAAGACAGTTTACCCTAAAATAAGTGCACTGTAAAAAGTAGAAAGAGAAGCTGACCTCTGATCCCAGGTGGGGCTTCCAGGGCTTGAATGTATCTTTTGTACAATGTCTTCAAAGGCTCGGGATCTTCAACATATCTGAAAGACAAAATAAGCAAAAGGTTTTCCTAAATTAATGCATGTTATATCAGAAACCTTAAAATGGGTCATTGGCAAACAGGGCAGGCCCAGATCAAATGCCACAGAATGCATCCATAGGTCAATTTTTTAAATAAATTACAAAAACATATTATTTGTGAGACCAGATTTTCTTGTGGTTTCCAAAAGTTTATTTAAATCCACCAGGTTAAAGATTAACGTAATTATTCATAGATCTTACCTTTTCTGGTCTCTCCTCCAGAAGTTAGCTGGTGATAGAACCAAACATGAATACTCCGGTAACATACCATCGGCTAGTCTGGCATTGACTGGTTCAGAAACTCGAAGGCAGACATCTACAACCGACTTGTCTTCTGTCCTACAAACAATCGAAGCCCAGTTGTTCAAAGAAATGTTAGCTTAACAAGCAGGCTAGGGCCAAAGTGTTAACTATCCTAGCAAACATATCTAATACTCTGGTAAATTTGCTGAAAAAATGTGAGTAGCTTTTGCATTTGAAAAAGCTACTCACATTTTTTTCAGCAAAATGTTGGTGTATAAGCAAAAATTAATGATTACAGTTACAATGAAAGTTAACTAACAACTTTGTTAGTTTTGAACAACTGGATATGTTACTTTTAATGTTAAATATGAAGGACAAAAGTGAAAACTAGAAAAACATGTCCGCCTACCATAAAGGAGAATCAAAAACTGTGAACTTGACAATGTTCATTCTAGGCTGCACCATTGCGCCAATGATGTAATATTTTCATTTCCGGCGCAAAAAAAAACACGCTACATGTGGGCCCTGTCAGCGTAAAAATAATCTCAGTCACGGTACAGTACTGTGTAGGCTGCCCTCTAAAATGGCTAACTCCTATACCGTCCCCTGTACAATGGCTTATACTTAGCTGTTTGAACAAGTGCAACTGGATAAATATTTTCTGAATCAATCATATAACACAGTTTTTCCTTTTTTCTTTTTGAGCGCCACTTTTCTTATCGGTCCAATGGGACCAATTAAATTCTCGTATCTGACAGTGTTTCCACAAGCATCATCATGGGGAAGAAAAAAAATTCGAAAAATGAAGAACAAGAGGGCCCAGAGGGCCCTGATTCGCTCACTTGAATGTCTCTGTCTCTAGAACGTTCTACTTTTAGCTCTGGTGGCCATCTTGTTGATCAGAGCGGACCGATCTTAGCTATTTTGGTATGCTGTCACCTAGGCAACATTCCTGTGAAGTTTGAATCAAATTGACCTAAGGGGGTTTAGGAGGAGTTAGCATTTGAAGCAAATTTACAATGTTTTTCTATTTTTAGCTCTGGTGGCCATATTGTACATGGGAGTGGGATCGTTTGCAACATTCCTACGAAGTTTTAATGAAATTTGCCCAAGGATACAGGAGTTGTTGTTTGAAGATTTTTTCTATTATTAGCTCTGGTGGCCATCTTGTTCAACTGAGACCGGAATGATTTAGCTATTTTTGTAGGGAGTCACCTAGGCCAACATTTCTGTGAAGTATGAATCAAATTAGCCCAAGGGTTTAGGAGAAGTTGGTATTTGAAGCACATTTAAGATGTTTTTCTATTTTTAGCTCTGGTGGCTATTCTGTTCATCAGAGCGAGATCGTTTTAGCTATTTTGGTACAGGGTCATCTGAGCAACATTCCTATGAAGTTTGAATGAAATTGGTCCAAGGGCACAGGAGGAGTTGTCATTGGAAGATTTTTTCTATTTTTAGCTCTGGCAGCCATCTTGTTAGTCAGAGTGGAACAATTTTAGCTATTTTGGTAGGGAGTCACTTGCATAGCATTCCTGTGAAGTTTGAATCAAATTGGCCCAAGGGTTAAGGAGGAGTTCCTGTTTGACGTAAATTTACGATGTTTTTTCTTTTTTAGCTATGGTGGCCGATTTGCTCAGCAGAGTGGGGCCGTTTTAGCTATTTTGGTAGAGGGTCAACTAAGCAACAGTCCTATGAAGTTTGAATGAAATTGACCCAAGGGTACAGTAGGAGTTGTCATTTGAATATTTTTTCTATTTTTAGCTCTGGCAGCCATCTTGTTTGTCAGAGCGGAACGATTTTAACTATTTTGGTAGGGAGACACCTATTCCTGTGAAGATGTTTTTTCTATTTTTAGCTATGGTGACCATATTGCTCATCAGAGCATAACCATTTTAGCTATTTTGGTAGAGGGTCACCTAAGCAACATTCTTTTGAAGTTTGAAAGAAATTGGCCCAAGGGTACAGGAGGAGTTGTCGTTTAAAGATTTTTTCTATTTTTAGCTCTGGCAGTCATCTTGTTTGTCCGACCGGAATGATTTTAGCTATTTTGGTAGGGAGTCACCTGGGCAACATTCCTGTGAAGTTTGAATCAAATTGGCCCAAGGGTTTTGGAGGAGTTCGCATTTGAAGCAAATTTATATTTTTTCTTTTTTTAGCTCTGGTGGCCATTTTGCTCATGGGAGCAGAACCATTTTTATAGAGGGTCACCCAAGCAACATTCCAATGAAGTTTGAATTAATTTGGCCCAAGGGTACAGGGGGAGTTGTCGTTTAAAGATTTTTCTATTTTTAGCTCTGGTGGCCATCTTGTTTATTGAAGCGGAACTATTTTAGCTATTTTGGTAGGGAGCCACCTAGGCAATGTTCCCGTGAAGTTTGAATCAAATTGGCCAAAAGGTACAGAAGGAGTTGTCATTTAAAGATTTTTCTATTTTTAGCTCTGGTGGCCATCTTGTTCATTGGAGCAGAACAATTTTAGCTATTTTGGAAGAGGGTCACCTAAGCAACGTTCCTGTGAAGTTTGATTGAAATTGGCCCAAGGGTTTAGGAGGAGTTAGCATTTAAAGCACGTCACACACGACACATGATGGACGACAGACGACGGACATTGACCAATTACAATAGCTCACCATGAGCACTTTGTGCTCAGGTGAGCTAAAAAATGAAATTCAGGCTCCTAAAGTTAATAGATTTTTTGTCAACAATAAATTTATTAAATTTTAAATCATATGGTACCAGTCTGCAAGAAGGTCCCCGCCCATCGGGGTTTCAAGAAATAGATGGGCTGTGTGATGCTTCCACGCAGAGCTGAAATTGACCGCACACGAGTGCTGGTAAACCGCTTAGAGGATATAAGCCTGCCCAGGCAGGGCGGTGCGGGTCAGACCGTCCTTGCTTATAACCCAGCAAGCACGTATATATGGGGCCCATATGGGCAGATTCTGGGCATTTAGCCCATTTGGGTCCTACATGAGTCCCATGTAGGATTTTTTGCCAATATGAGACTCGCATGGGTCCCGTATACGCAACATTGGATGCCTGAGATGAAATTGCATTAATCTAAGATAACTTACAATTTCAGGATACATAACAGGGCCTCAAATGGCTCCTTTGTGGTACAGATAGTAGACCAAATTATTCCAATGATATCTGCTTTCTAATATATGGGGCCCATATGGACTCGATGTGGGTAATAAGGGAAAAATGCGTCTTCTAGAGTGTACACAAGGTTTTTCTAAGATTTGACCAAGTGACCTAGTTTTTGATCCAACATGACCCAGTTTCCACTTTAGTCTAAAGTTCATAAAGATATACATTCTGACAAAGTTTTATGAACATTGGATCAAAACTGTGCCTTCTAGAGTGTACACAAGCTTTTTCTAAGATTTGCCCTAGTGACCTAGTTTTTGACCCAAACATGACCCACTTTCCACTTTAGTCTGGAGTTATTAAAGATAAACATTCTGACAAAGTTTCAGGAACATTGGATCTAAAATGCGTCTTCCATAGTGTACACAAGGTTTTGCTAAGATTTGAACTAGTGGCCTAGTTTTTGACCCAACATGACCCAGTTTCCACTTCAGTCTTAAGTTCATAAAGATATACATTCTGACAAAGTTTCATGAAGATAGGATCAAAAATGTGTCTTCTAGAGTGTACACAAGGTTTTTCTAAGATTTGACCTAGTAACCTAGTTTTCGACCCAACATAACCCAGTTTCCACTTCAGTCTAAAATGCATATAGATAAACATTCTGCCAAAGTTTTATGAAGACTGGATCAAAAGTGTGCCTTCTAGAGTGTACACAAGAGTTTTCTAAGATTTGACCTAGTGACCTTGTTTTGAACCCAACATGACCCAGTTTCCATTTCAGTTTAAAGTTCATAAAGATATAACTACTGACAAAGTTTCATGAAGATTGGATCAAAAATGTGCTTTCTAGAGTGTACACAAGGTTTTTCTAAGATTTGACCTAGTGACCTGGCTTTTAACCCAGCATGACCCAGTTTCCAACTCAGTCTAAAGTTCATAAAGATAAGCATCTGACAAAGTTTCATGAAGATTGGATCAAAAATGCGGCTTCTAGAGTGTACAGAAGATTTTTCTAAGATCTGACCTTGTGACCTAGTTTTGGATCCAACATGACCCAGTTTCCATTGTAGTCTTAAGTTTGTAAAGATAAATATTCTGACATAGTTTCATGAAGATTGGATCAAAATGCTCCTTCTAGAGTATACACAAGGTTTTTCTAAGATTTGACCTACTGACCTAGTTTTTGGCCCAACATGACTCAGTTTCAAACTTGGCCTAGGTTTCATAGAGATAAATATTTCATGAAGATCCAATCATATATGAATGATTTATGCTGGTCACAAGCATTTTACCATAGTAAGCAATAAGAACCTATGGAGAATGCTGTCATAAATCTAAAAGGGGTCATAACTCCACCAAAAATGATCGGACCTGGCCTGTTTTCGACCCCATCCCAGATTTTTGTGATCTCTAGAATACATATCAGTTTCAGAAAGATCAGTCCAAAAATGAATGCGCTAGAGAGGACACATGCTTTTGTAAATGGTTGCCATGGCAACCAGACTTTGCATCTGATTCTCACAAAACATACTAAGTCATTGTTCCCCCATCCAGTTTACACCACATATGAAGTTTGATTGAAATCAGCTTGCAGGTTGCCGAGATATTACAGTTTGAAAGTGGGGACGACGACTGACGATGGAGGCCTGCCATCCTATAAGCTCCACCAGTGTCATAATTACTGTTTGATGAAGTCGCTCAGATGAAAAAATCATTTGCCATGGTGAGATGTCTTTTTTGTGTGTGACCCATGTTTTTCTGCCATGGACCCATTTTTTTATGTGAAAGACACTATTTGCTTTTCTGTCTACAATTTTTGGACTCCTTGCTAAATTTGTAAAACTCTTAGGAGAATTAAAGCAAGTGTTCAAAGTGTCCGAATTTTTAGGACTATTACGGTAGAAATGTCTGATCTGACCTGGTTTGTGCATTATATAAGTGGACAGAGCATTATTTTTCCCAAGGTCAGAGTGTTTCATGTTTACCTTGGGAAAAATATTGTGTAAATATCTTGAAAGTTGACTTACCTATTCAAGTACTTGAACTTATTCAGTTCTTCAAGAAGTTCGAAGACTTTGTTGAGTGGCGCCGTAAAAGCATCTATTGGTTCATGGTCACTAGGTTCCCAGGGTGATACAGTTGCCTTGACAACAATCTGCTGAATGTAACCCACTGCTGGTCCAGCATACTGAAATTACAACTGAATATTTATTCTTGCACACTTGTTCAGGTGATAAGACAAACTATTTTGGCCCATTTTTGGGAGCCAGTGCCCTTGAAAATAAGGCAAATGTCATCAAAAACAAACCACTGTTTTACCCTATCATAGTGATGTAACCATGCAAGTTTGAAAAAAATCCATCCATGATCATTTTTCTATATAATTTATACATACAGTAAAAATATGAAAAATGGGACACCTTGAGGGGAATAGGAACATGTTGCAGATTTTTCGACGACGCGTTTACTAATGGCGGAAAATTGACATTTTTGTAAAACAATCATGAATAAAATGCGTTTTAGATGTCATATGATAAATAGAATCTTACATTGGTTTATGGTAATGAGGTCATGAATATTAATGAGGCGAAAGTTGTAACATTAATAAACTCAAATTTCAGACACAAAAAATAAGTGATTACAGTTTCTAGGGAAGAAAATTTATTCAGGGACTTGCTAGGTACCTAAAACTATCTGTTTATCATTGAAGTCGGTCTAATATAAATTTTATTTTAGTAAAGTCTTCATTGTCATTATATTTCGCGACCGCAAAACACAGAGCGAAATTGATCAACCAGTGTCTCACTCTGAAATGTTCGGCACTTTCTACATCGGCGCAACCCCCGTCAGATTGTTAGAATTTGTACCCGTCATATAGCTGAGACTAAGCAAAAATCACCCAAAGAAAAGCCAAAAAATACCCCCCATCTTATAGCCAAATCGTCTTATAGCTGGATCATTATGGTATAACATCAACTGGTTCAGGAAATATTAGTGTGAACAGGACTAAGTTTGTCAATTGTTGCATGCCATGACATTGAAAATTTAGACAGTGTCACCAGAATCTTTACTCTAATCGATTAAAGTTTTTGGAAGGTTGCAATGATACGTTGTACCAAGTCTGGCCTCAATTCAAAAATTTATTCTGGATACAGGGTACAGACAAGCCAAATCTGACATTTTTTGAGAGAATGATAATCAAGATAATCAAAATCTAATCAGCTTGTAGGTTGCAGCAATGTATTGTACCAAGTTTGATCACAATTCATAAACTTGTTCAGGTGATAAGACAAATTATTTTGGCCCATTTTTGGGAGCCAGTGCCCTTGAAAATAAGGCAAAAATCATCAAAAACAAACCACTGTTTTACCCTATCATAGTGATGTAACCATGCAAGTTTGGAAAAAATCCATCCATGATCATTTTTCTATATAATTTATACATACAGTAAAAATATTAAAAATGGGACACCTTAAGGGGAATAGGAACACGTTGCAGATTTTTCCGCCATTTTTCAAAGGGAGACAACTTTCGGGACTTCCTGTTCGCTTTTCTATAAGCCCTGTCCCAATGAAAAAGTGGTCTACTCTTAAAGGAAAGAATTTGCTCCTTAGGAGCAAATTCTTTCAAGAATTTGCTCCTTAGGAGCAAATTCTTTCATTTTAAGTGTTGACCCCTATTGATATGGGAGACAAAAATACTTTTGCAGGAGTTGCCTCCCCTGAAGGTGTTCCCATTCCCCTTAAGGACTTGCTGTAGGTAATTCTCCTAAATTTTTGTAAAAGTTGTTTCACAATCCAGCATGGAGTTTAAAAGGTACAGACGAAATGGCAAACAGTGTAGACCCTGATCAGACTGCTCCTTTAGGAGCAGTCTGATCTAGGTCTGCACTGTTTGCTCAGACCTATCTGTTCCAATGCTCTGGATCATTACAGTAATTGGATGTAACCTGGCTGTTTAACTAACATGGTTTCTGCTTTAGGCCCCAAAAATCGTGTTATGAAAAGGCCATATGCTGTCTGCTTCATTTGTGCAGGAAGGATTTGACATTCTTGCACACCAGACAAGGAAATCCATAATTTTACCCTGGGATAGAAATTTATGTTCTGACCCTGGTGTTCCAACTGAAAATCGAATATAATCTTGTGTTTGATAAAGCCTCGTGATGCCGGACATTGTCCCTCGGGACGGATTTTTCCAGCCACCCCTCACACCCATATAAGATTCTTATAGTATTACAGAAAAATCAGCAAAATTTTACCCATCTTGGTAGCTCTGCATTATCTTCCACTGCCCTGTGTTTAGAAGAATATCTTGCTGGGGGCACCTTGTGACCCTTTACTGGGCTCAGATACTCTGTGGGGACATCGCCTGGCAGGGGCATGTACAGCAAAGGATAACTGGAATCAATCAAAATACTCAAAGCACTGGTGGATCGATTGTCTTTAACTCATTTTGTACCAGAAACCCCAATATGGGTACCCTGGCAAACAGTGGAGGCCCAGATCAGACGCCGCAGAATGCGGCGTCTGATCAGGGCCTTCACTTTTTGCTAAAAGTTCAGTCATTTTCCAAATAATTTTAACAAAAACACAACCTGACACCCCTAAATTTTGAAATGGGCTCCTGCTATATATAAGGAGGAAGATTCCATTTGGTACAAAAATGGTTAAGAATACTAGATGGGAAAGTAGTCCAATTTCATTTAACCCTTATATTACAGTATTTTGAGCAAACAGTGTCGACCCTGATCAGATGACATGTTCTGCAGCATCTGAGCTGGGTCTGCACTGTTTACCGACCCAGTACACAAGCCCAGTCTATATCTTATCAACCCTTTTTACACAGCACTCAATTTCACAGGGTCAAGTATAGTGTGGGTATAAATAATGAGAATTCTGACAAAGGCTATGCCACGCCTGTGATGAACTTGAAATAGCGTAAATGCTAGGGTGGTCGCAAATGTTGACGGCTTGACAAAGCGACGGATGGACGGACAGAAAATTGGATCTGTATCACTCCATGCTAATAGCATGCTTTGGGTTGCTCGATAAACAATCGGCCCATAACATGCACCCGGGCCATAAAACCTTTTGTACTCCACCTTACATGTATTTCAGCTTTAAACCCATTCCCACTTGGGGACTTATGGTCTGTTTTACATCAAACTTGGCAAGAATGTTCACTGGGCAGTAGCCTTTCAAATGGAACCTTTTTAGGCTAAATCATTGTTGCCATGGTAATGAGGGGGCATCTCAAAGTTGTCAACAAGAATTCCGCCGAAGGCTATGTCACGCTTATGGTAGTGTTTCCCCCAGCTCCTGAAAAGGGCATGGCGCTGGTCAGGAAAAAAGGGCACTTTCAGCGCATGCAAATATCGAAAAGGGCACTTAAAATACGAACAATTGTGTAAAAAGGGCACATTCTCATGCAGCAACTTGCTAAAAGAGCACATCTCTCAACTTGAAATAAAAAGCCCCTTCTCTTACCCTATGTCTTCAATGCTAAATTATACTGCCTGTTTTTTATGCTAAGTGAGGAGATATTGGTGACAAGAAGTTTGTAAGCAAGCTGATCACTGATAAAAACAAGATAAGTTTGTAACATGTTTTGGCCACAGCTCCCTTTCTCTAATACCCACAAACACTGACATGACACTGACCAGGCACACTTTCAAACTCCATTTGTTTAATTGGTGTCACTCACACTTGTTATCAAAACACAGTTATGACTTCTTAAAGTTACATAATTAAGTACAATAAACAGGGGGATTAGCAATCAACCATAAAGGTGGACTATAAAATAGGCAACATTTTATTGCTAAAAAGTGTCTAAAATAATCTTTATTTAAACAGGCATAACTTTGTTATTTTTTGTTCAATTTCAGTGATTTTTGTACCAAAATGTAGGGCAACATTTACTCTATCTGAAAAAGGGCATGGAGCTGGAAAAAAGGGCATGGCGCTAGAGAAAAAGGGCATGACGTCGCGCCATGCTAAATAGGGCTGGGGGAAACACTAGCTTATGGGGGCACAAAGTCACCGAACCATGACATCTAGGCCAAGGTCAAACATAGATGCTTGCATAAAGGTTGCCATTCTTAAATGTAAGCTTGTACTAAGTATCATTAATTAAGCTGTAATAATTCTTGAGAAATGAACTTAACCATTAGGGTGAACGCTAGGGCAGTTGCAATATTTTACAAAGTCAGTGAACCATAAAATGTAGGTCAAGGTCAAATATGGATGCTTGCATTTAAGTTTCCATCTCCAGATACAAGTTTGTAACAAGTATCAATAATGAAGCTCTTATAGTTCTTGAGAAATTAAATTGACCATTTGGGTGAACGCTAGGGTAGATGCAAATTTTTACGAAGTCAGTGAACCATAAAATGTAGGTCAAGTCAAATATGGATGCATGCATTTAACTTGCCACCCCCAGATACAAGTTTGTACCAAGTATCATTAATGAAGCTCTTATAGTTCTTGAGAAATAAACTTGACCATTAGGGTGAACGCTAGGGTGGTCGCAATATATTACGAAGTCAGTGAACCATGAAATTTAGGTCAAGGTCAAATATGGATGCTTGCATTTAAGTTGCCATCCCCAGATTCAAGTTTGTACCAACTAGCATTAATGAAGCTCCTATAGTTCTCGAGAAATAAAGTTGACCATCTGGGTGAACGCTTGGGTGGTCGCAATATTTTACGAAGTCAGTGAACCCATAAAATGTAGGTCAAAGTCAAATAGGGATGCTTGCATTTAAGTTGCCATCCCCAGATACAAGTTTGTACCAAGTATCATTAGCGAAGCTCTAATAGTTCTTGAGAAATAAACTTGACCATTAGGGTGAACGCTAGGGTGGGCGCAAATGTTGATGCCTTGACAAATGGACGGAAGAACAAACGAATGGATGGACAAACGGATGGAAAACCGGGCACCTATATCGCACCATGCTATTAGCAGACGCGACAAAAAGTGTGATTTCACATGTATTTTTGACCGAATCTTAATCTTCACACTGTTGTCAAGGCAACAATCAAGGGGTTTGGCACTGGCCATTTTCACTGTCTGCAGCATGTTTTGCCAACATCAATTTCCAGGCATTTTGGATCACAGACACCCTCAGATTTCATTTCAGTGGCCGGCTGGGCCAAACCCCTAATTTTAGAGATTGCTGTGTTCAGCAGGCAAAGGGTTGAAAGAAAAGCAAAAAGAACACATAAAATCGTCTTCCGTGTAAAAATGTTGAGAATATATATTCTCGAAGACTCCAGTTGGAATAATAATGCACATTTATTCTTTTGCACTTGTGAAAAGGATAGCCCCAGATAAGAGGTGGGTATCCATGAATTAGTTTTCTTATTTCTGCACAAAAACGTATGTTGTTGGTACACATTAAAAGCGCCTCGCTGAGTCACTTCTAATGAGTACTCACCCCATGCGTTTCTGTGCAGAAATAAGAAAAATATCAGTACTTTTTGGATGAAAAATGCACCTTATCTGGACATATGAAGTAAATAGAGAGTGTCATTTATTTTATCCTCTGCAGTGAAATCAATGCATATCTCAAAACAAATAAAAATGATATTTTCACACTATGAAAATATATGATATTTTCACACTGTGAAAATTAACATGTCTTTGATATTTTCACAGTAGCAGCCCGGACTACTTTTTCTCGCCAAAATTTGTATGTACTATATTATCAATAAAATAATTCTGTAAACTACCTTGAATGCACTCTTTGTATGGTAACACTGCTGTATTCCAAATGGTGATCTGTTTATGTTTTAAAACTGACAGTTGAGACGTCATTGCCGGGTCAAACTTATGACGTAATATACGATTGATCAATTACCGTAAATATCCATATAAAATTATTAAAATAAAAAGAAAATTAACTATTTTTCAGCGGATACCAAAAATATTTCATCTTGTGTGTTGAAAACATCAGAATTTTCACTTGTGCTTCACACTCGTGAAAACTTGGATGTTTACAACACACTCGATGAAATATTTTTGGTATCCACCTCAAAAAAGTAAATATCCTCTATTTGGGACAATACATTTTGTGATATACCGTTGGATCCTGGCATCATCATGTGTCACTTTTCTTGATTTTCATTTGGTTTTAAGCTGCTGAAAATGTTTGCATTTTTGTGCAATTGTAACAGGTTTAGAACAAACCAAATAATGTCCATTAGACTGCATCAACTATAATGAAAATTGTCTTTTGTGAAGGTAAATTGTCAGTTTTATGATCACTGATTTTTCTCTAAGGCTCTGTTTACCTGTCACATAATTTAATACATAACTTTCTTCCGTAAAAGACCAGATCTGAAGACAGATAACCCCAAATGCACACCCCGCCCATAGGGGCTTGAAGAAATAGATGGGCTGCATGAGTCTTCCATGCAGTGCTGAAACCGACCGCACACGAGTACTGATTTTAGAGGATCTAAGCCTGCCCAGGCAAAGCGGTGCGAGTCTGAGCGTCCATGCTTATAAACCCTATTGGTTTCATTGGGTGACAGGGCTTGAGATGTGATTTCATCTCAGTGTCTGGTAAAAGTCCCACAAAATTGGAAGCAACGCCCCCAAAATGACCTATACAGTGTTGATGGGGATGTTAAACCTCGAATCTAACAAACAAACATAACCCCAAATGCCCACTCACTCCCTCAAAATCCATTTTTTTCTCACAACTTACCAGAGCATAAGGATAAGAGAACACACCGAGACAAGGATGATGACTGGGTGGCTGGCACATAGCAGACCGTGAGTGAAGTACACCTGAGCTACCCTCTCTTGCACGGACCTCATCTTCTGATGTGCGACCGCTTATTCTGCTTTACCTTATGTCCATTTATCTTGATTGTTCTGTAAAAATCAGGATCCAGTTGTTCAAAGCATCATTAGGGCACAACCGGTGTACCCCTGTAAATAGAGGATCTTACATGAGTGCTCATGTATTATTGAATTTATTAAACGAGTTGAGGAAAAGTGATAAAATGCGAGGCTTTGCTAAACATTTTATCCCTTTTCCTCAACAAGTTTAATAAATTCAGAAATACATGAGCACGAATGCAAGATTCTATTTATCATATGACATTTAAAACGCTTTTTATTCACGTTAATTTCACAAAAATGTCAATATTCCTCCATTAGTAAACGCTACATCGTTAAGGACGTCGTATATGTAACGTTATGGGACGTATCTAGCCAAATTGCATATTTAATCCACTAGTGGATTATCGAAAATAATACATGGCGTTATTACACTCTCAGACGTGACATCATACGATAAAACCCTGTTTTCTCTATAGGGAGGTGTTCATTACACAGACTGATGCTTTGATCAATTAGTATGGCAAATATATACTAAATCTTTGCTGAAAAATGTGAGTAGCTTTAGCAAATGCAAAACCTACTCACATTTTACCAGCAATAATAACAGAGTATTAGATATTATACTTGCTAGAACAGACAACAATTTGACCACTTACAAGCTTGTTAAGCTAATGCTGCTCTGAACAATTAAGCCCTTTACTTTTCATTATGATAACACACCCATGTAACATAGTTCATTTTTTCACACCTTTTCTGATGAAAATTTGTGATATTTTTCTTATCTCTGCTTTAAACATAGGTTGTGTGTGCTCCTTGGAACCACCTAACTGAGGTGGTTCTAACGACTATGCACAACCTATGTCTTGGAGCAGAAATAAGAAAAACTAGAAATGGTGTTTGTAAAACACAATGCCCCCAACCTTTGCTTGTCCTTAGATGGCAAAATATTCAACAAATATTGTTAAAGACTCAAAAACATACAACAAAAATTCCCCCGAAGGCTATGTCGCGCCTGTGGGGGCGCAAAGTCACCAAACTATGAAATCTAGGTCAAGGTCAAACATGGATGCCTGCATAAAAATTTCACTCCTAGTTGCAAGCATGTACCAAGTATCATCAATGAAACTCTTAAAAACAGACTCTTACATCAGGGTGAAAGTTAGGGTTGTCACACTATTTTACAAAGTCAGTGAACCATAAAATGTAGGTCAAGGTCAGAAATGGATACTTGCATTGAAGTTTCAATTCCTAAATGCAAGCTTGTACCAAATACAAGCTCTAATGAAGCTCTAATAGATCTTGAGAAATGGACTCTTACATTAGATAGAAAGTCAGGGTGGTCGCAAAATTCACAAAGTCAGTGAACCATGAAATATGGGTAAATGTCAAATATGGATGCTTGTGTTGCAGTTGCAATTCCTAGATGCAAGTTTGTACCAATTATAATTTAAAAAGCTTTAATAGTTTTCGAGTAATGGTGAAAGTCAGGGTGGTCGCAATAATTCACAAAGTCAGTGAACCATGAAATATAGGTCAAGGTCAGATATGGATGCTTGCGTTGAAGTTGCAATGCCTGGATGCAAGTTTGTACCAAGAATGATTAATGAAGCTCTAATAGTTCTCAAGATATGGACTTGCTGACAAGATTTTATTAAAAAAAAACAAGGCATCGCATGCGATACAAATCCCCTCGCACAAGACAACTTAGTATGTGGAAAACACTGAAATGGAAAAAGTCCAACTTGCTTGAGATATTATCATATGCAACATTTGTGTAAAGTTTGTTTAAAAATCCACCCATAAATGTAGGTTCTAGAGTGATGACATTATTTCTCTAAAAATAGTCATAGGGACCTTGACTTGAGGCCATGGCCGCGAAGTAGATCTTGCTCAAGATATTATCATAAGCATCTTTTGTGTTAAGTTAGATTAAAATCATAAATGTAGGCGGTAGAGCAATGACAAAGTTTTTCTAAAAATAGCCAGAGTGACCTTGACCTTGAAAGTCGAAATAGTTCGAGATATTGTCATAAGGAACATTTGTGTGAAGTTCTATTAACATCCATCAATAAATGTAGGCACTAGAGCGATGACAAAGATTTTTTAAAAATAGCCACAGTGACTTTGACCTTGAAAGTCGAAATAGTTCAAGATATTGTCATAAGGAACATTTGTGTGAAGTTATACTGAAATCGGTGAAGAAATGTAAGCGCTAGAGCCATGTCAAAGTTTTTCAAAAAATAGCCACAGTGACCTTGACCTTGAAAGTCAAACTCACTCGAGGTATTGTCATAAGGAACATTTGTGTGAAGTTGTATTGAAATCAGTGAAGAAATGTAGTCACTAGGGCGATGACAAAGTTTTTCTAAATATAGCCACAGTGACCTTGACCTTGAAAGTCGAAATCGCTCGAGATATTGTCTTAAGGAACATTTGTGTGAAGTTATATTGAAATTGGTGAAGAAATGTAAGCGCTAGAGCACTGACAAAGTTTTTCTAAAAATAGCCACAGTGACATTGACCTTGAAAGTGGAACTCGCTACAGATATTGTCATAAGAAACATTTGTGTGAATCGATTTTGAAATTGGTGAAAAAATGTAAGCACTAGAGCAATGAAAAAGTTTTTCTAAAAATAGCCACTGTGACCTTGACCTTGAAAGTCAAACTCTTTCGAGGTATTGTCATAAGGATCATTTGTGTGAAGTTATATTGAAATCGGTGAAGAAATGTAGGCGCTGGAGCGATGACAAAGTTTTTCTAAAAATAGCCATTGTGACCTTGACCTTGAAAGTTGAAAATGCTTGAGATATTGTCATAAGGAACGTTTGTGTGAAGTTATATTGAAATTGGTGAAGAAATGTAAGCGCTAGAGCATTGACAAAGTTTTTCTAAAAATAGCCACAGTGACCTTGACCTTTAAAGTGGAACTGGCTAGAGATATTGTCATAAGGAACATTTGTGTGAAGTTATATTGAAATCGGTGAAGAAATGTAGGCGCTTGAGCGATGACAAAGTTTTTCTTAAAATAGCCACAGTGACCTTGACCTTGAGGTCATGACCTTGAAAGTCGAACTCGCTAAGATATTGTCATAAGAAACATTTGTGTGAAGTTATATTGAAATTGGTGAAAAAATGTAGGCGCTAGAGCGATGAAAAAGTTTTTCTAAAAATAACCACAGTGACCTTGACCTTGAGGTCATGACCCTGAAAGTCGAACACACTCGAGATATTGTCATAAGGAACATTTGTGTGAAGTTATATTGAAATCAGTGAAGAAATGTAGGCGCTAGAGCAATGACAACGTTTCTTTAAAAATAGCCACAGTGACCTTGACCTTGAGGTCATGACCTTGAAAGTCGACCTCGCTCAAGATATTGTCATAAGGCACATTTGTGTAAAGTTATATTGAAATCATTGAAGAAATGTAGGCGCTAGAGTGATGACAAAGTTTTTCTTAAAATAGCCACAGTGACCTTGACCTTGAGGTCATGACCTTGAAAGTCGAACTCGCTGAGATATTGTCGTAAGAAACATTTGTGTGAAGTTATATTGAAATTGGTGAAGAAATGTAGGTGCTAGAGCGATGACAAAGTTTTTCTAAAAATAGCCACAGTGACCTTGACCTTGAAGTCGAACTCGCTCGAGATTTTTTTATAAGGAACATTTGTGTGAAGTTATATTGAATTTGGTGAAGAAATGTAGGCGATAGAGTGATGACAAAGTTTTTCTAAAAATAGCCACAGTGACCTTGACCTTGAGGTCATGACCTTGAAAGTCAAACTCCCTCGAGATTTTTTTTATAAGGAACATTTGTGTGAAGTTATATTGAAATTGGTGAAGAAATGTAGGTGATAGAGTGATGACAAAGTTTTTCTAACAAGAGGGCCATGATGGCCCTGGATCGCTCACCTGATCCATAGTGTAACAAGTGGGCCCCAGAGAGGGCCATTATTGGCCCCAGGGCTTTAATGTACATAATGTTGAGGGAGGTCTTAAAGGTGAAGCTTCATACCAAACATCAACAAAGGCTAAAATTTGAACAATCTTGTCAAAGGTCCACTAGATGAAGCTACACATCAAATATCAAAGACCTGGGCCTAGCGGTTTCAGAGAAGAAGATTTTTAAAGATTTTGCCTATATAAGCCTATGTAAAATCAAAGGGCCCCGGGACAGGGGCATTTTTTGCCCCAGCACTATAGTTTGAACAATCTTGGTAGGGGTCCACTAGATGAAGCTTCATACCAAATATCAAAGTTCTGGGCCTTGTGGTTTCAGAGAAGAAGATTTTTAAAGATTTTCCCTATATAAGCCTATGTAAAACCAAAGGGCCCCGTGGCAGGGGGGGATTTTTTGTCCCAGCACTATAATTTGAACAATCTTGGTAGGGGTCCACTAGACGAAGCTTCATACCAAATATCAAAGTCCTGGGCCTTGTGGTTTCAGAGAAGAAGATTTTTAAAGATTTTCCCTATATAAGCCTATGTAAAACCAAAGGGCCCCGGGGCAGGGGCATTTTTGGCCCCAGCACTAAAATTGGAACAATCTTGGTAGGGGTCCACTAGATGAAGCTTCATACCAAATATCAAAGTCCTGGGCCTTGTGGTTTTAGAGAAGAAAATTTTTAAAGATTTTCCCTATATAAGCCTATGTAAAACCAAAGGGCCCCGTGGCGGGGGCATTTTTGGCCCCAGCACTATAATTTGAACAATCTTGGTAGGGGTCCACTAGATGAAGCTTCATACCAAATATATAAGACCTGGGCCTTGTGGTTTCAGAGAAGAAGATTTTTAAAAATTTTCCCTATATAAGCCAATGTAAAAGCAAAGGGCCCCGTGGCGGGGGCATTTTTGTCCCAGCACTAAAATTTGAACAATCTTGGTAGGGGTCCACTAGATGAAGCTTCATACCAAATATCAAAGTCCTGGGCCTTGTGGTTTCAGAAAAGAAAATTTTTAAAGATTTTCCCTATATAAGCCCATGTAAAACCAAAGGGCCCCGTGGCGGGGGCATTTTTTGTCCCAGCACTAAAATTTGAACAATCTTGGTAGGGGTCCACTAGATGAAGCTTCATACCAAATATCAAAGACCTGGGCCTTGTGGTTTCAGAGAAGAAGATTTTTTAAGATTTTCCCTATATAAGCCTATGTAAAACCAAAGGGCCCCGGGGCGGGGGCATTTTTGGCCCCAGCACTGTAATTTGAACAATCTTGGTAGGGGTCAACTAGATGAAGCTTCATACCAAATATCAAAGACCTGGGCCTTGTGGTTTCAGAGAAGAAGATTTTTAAAGATTTTCCCTATATAAGCCAATGTAAAACCAAAGGGCCCCGTGGCGGGGGCATTTTTTGTCCCAGCACTATAATTTGAACAATCTTGGTAGGGGTCCACTAGATGAAGCTTCATACCAAATATCAAAGTCCTGGGCCTTGTGGTTTCAGAGTAGAAGATTTTTGAAGATTTTCCCTATATAAGCCTATGTAAAACCAAAGGGCCCTGGGGCGGGGGCATTTTTGGCCCCATCACTATAATTTGAACAATCTTGGTAGGGGTCCACTAGATGAAGCTTCATACCAAATATCAAAGACCTGGGCCTTGTGGTTTCAGAGAAGAAGATTTTTAAAGATTTTCCCTATATAAGCCAATGTAAAACCAAAGGGCCCCGTGGCGGGGGCATTTTTCGTCCTAGCACTCAAATTTGAACAATCTTGGTAGGGGTCCACTAGATGAAGCTTCATACCAAATATCAAAGTCCTGGGCCTTGTGGTTTCAGAGAAGAAGATTTTTAAAGATTTTCCCTATATAAGCCTATGTAAAACCAAAGGGCCCCCGTGCGGGGGCATTTTTGGCCCCAGCACTATAATTTGAACAATCTTGGTAGGGGTCCACTAGATGAAGCTTCATACCAAATAACAAAGACCTGGGCCTTGTGGTTTCAGAGAAGAAGATTTTTTAAGTTTTTGGTGAAAAAAATCTGTTTTTGGCTCCTGTGACCTAGATGTGCAACGGACCGGAACCATTTGACCCATATTCAAACTTGACCGAGATATTGTCATGATGATCATTCTGAGCAAGTTTAATGATGATTGGACCATAACTGTGCCCTCTAGTGTGTTCACAAGGTTTTTCTATGATTTGACCTACTGACCTACTTTTTGACCCAACATGACCCATATTCAAACTTGACTGAGATATTGTCAGGATGATTATTCTGAGCAAGTTTGATGATGATTGGACCATAACTGTGCCCTCTAGAGTGTTCACAAGGTTTTTCTATGAATTGACCTACTGACCTACTTTTTGACCCGACATGACCCATATTCAAACTTGACCGAGATATTGTCACAATGATCATTCTGAGCAAGTTTGATGATAATTGAACCATAACTGTGCCCTCTAGAGTGTTCACAAGGACTATCTATGGTTTGACCTACTGACCTACTTTTTGACCCTACATGATCCATATTCGAACCTGACCGAGATATTGTCATGATAATTATTCTGAGCAAGTTTGATGATGATTGGACCAAAACTGTGCCCTCTAGAGTGTTCACAAGGTTTTTCTATGATTTGACCTACTGACCTACTTTTTCACCCGACATGACCCATATTCGAACTTGACCGAGATATTGTCATGATGATCATTCTGAGCAAGTTTGATGATGATTGGACCAAAACTGTGGCCTCTAGTTTGTTCACAAGAAAAAGTTTACGCACGACGGACGACGGACGACGGACGACGCACGACGACGCCGGACATCTTACGGTCACAAAAGCTCACCATGACCTTCGGTCAGGTGAGCTAAAAATAGCCACAGTGACCTTGACCTTGAGGTCATACCTTGAAAGTCGAACTCGATCGAGATTTTTTTATAAGGAACATTTGTGTGAAGTTATATTGAAATTGGTGAAGAAATGTAGGCGCTAGAACGATGACAAAGTTTTTCACAAATTACCAAAATGACAAAGGGCCATAACTCACAAAGTATTTTTCGGAATTTTGTCATAAGTTAATCAGTTCATCTACTCATCACCACCAATCTATTCAGCAACTTTCAAGGCTCTATCTCCAATAGTTTTTGAGATATCTTGCTGACAAGATTTTATTAAAAAAATTTCAAAGGGCAATAACTCTTAAAAGGGGCATAATCAGGACAAGAAAAAAAATATGCGTCAGCTAATTTTCCATGAGGAATCCATATATGAAATTTCAAAACCCTAGCATACACGGTTCTAAAGATATGCTATGCATCACTTTTAGCATACATTACAATGGGCACAAATTACCAAAATGACAAAGGGCCATAACTCACAAAGTATTTTTCGGAATTTTGTCAAAAGTTAATCAGTTCATCTACTCATCACCACCAATCTATTCACCAACTATCTAGGCTCTAGCTCCAATAGTTTTTGAGATATCTTGCTGACAAGATTTTATTAAAACATTTTAAAGGGCAATAACTCTTAAAAGGGACATAATCCGGACAAGAAAAAAAATATGCGTCAGCTAATTTTCCATGAGGAATCCATATATGAAATTTCAAAACCCTAGAATACACGGTTCTAAAGTTATGCTATGCATCACTTATAGCATACATTACAATGGGCACAAATTACCAAAATGACAAAGGGCCATAACTCACAAAGTATTTTTCGGAATTTTGTCAAAAGTTAATTAGTTCATCTACTCATCACTACCAATCTATTCACCAAGTTTCAAGGCTCTAGCTCCAATAGTTTTTGAGATATCTTGCTGACAAGATTTTATTAAAAAAATTTCAAAGGGCAATAACTCTTAAAAGGGGCATAATCTGGACAAGAAAAAAATACGCGTCAGCTAATTTTCCATGAGGAATCCATATATGAAATTTCAAAACCCTAGAATACACGGTTCTAAAGTTATGCTATGCATCACTTTTAGCATACATTACAATGGGCACAAATTACCAAAATGACAAAGGGCCATAACTCACAAAGTATTTTTCGGAATTTTGTCAAAAGTTAATCAGTTCATCTACTCATCACTACCAATCTATTCACCAAGTTTCAAGGCTCTAGCTCCAATAGTTTTTGAGATATCTTGCTGATAAGATTTTATTAAAAAAATTTCAAAGGGCAATAACTCTTAAAAGGGGCATAATCCGGACAAGAAAAAAAATATGCGTCAGCTAATTTTCCATGAGGAATCCATATATGAAATTTCAAAACCCTAGCATACACGGTTCTAAAGATATGCTATGCATCACTTTTAGCATACATTACAATGGGCATAAATTACCAAATTGACAAAGGGCCATAACTCACAAAGTATTTTTCGGAATTTTGTCAAAAGTTAATCAGTTCATCTTCTCATCACCACCAATACATTCACCAACTTTCAAGGCTCTAGCTCCAATAGTTTTTGAGATATCTTGCTGACAAGATTTTATTAAAAAAATTTCAAAGGGCAATAATTCTTGAAGGGGGCATAATCCGGACGAGAAAAAAAATACGCGTCAGCTAATTTTCCATGAGGAATCCATATATGAAATTTCAAAACCCTAGCATACACGGTTCTTTAGTTATGCTATGCATCAAAAGCGTAACGGACGGACGGACGGACAAACGGACGAACAAACCAGAAGCAATATGCCCCTCCAACTTTTTCAAAGTTGGGGGCATAATAATGTATACCCCTGTAGGCCCCAGTTTTCTCTACATAAAGTGGGGTTTAGGGGGTCTTCAGTACAGAAACTTGTTAACTTGATGCTTTGATCAATTAATATGGCAAATATACATATATTTTATTCTATGACTGGATGGAATGAAATGTGGTGCCCGACCATGCACTTACATGTACATGTAATAGAAGGATTTTATGACTGGATGGAATGAAATGCGGTGCCCGACCATGAACTTACATGTACATGTAATAGAAGGATTTTATGACTGGATGGAATGAAATGTGGTGCCCAACCTAGCAGTTGCATGTACATGTAATAGAAGAATTCTATGACTGAAATGTGGTGCCCGACCATGCACTTACATGTGAATGTTATAGAAGGATTTTATGACTGCATGGAATGAAATGTGGTGCCCGACCATGCACTTACATATATATGTAATAGAAGGATTCTATGACTGGATGGAATGAAATGTAGTGCCCGACCATTCACTCACATGTAACAGACTAACAGAAGGATTTTATGACTGGATGGAAAGAAATGTAGTGCCCAAGCATGCACTTACATGTTATAGAAGGATTTTATGACTGGATGGAATGAAATGTGGTGCCCTACCATGCACTTACATGTACATGAAATAGAAGGATTTTATGACTGGATGGAATGAAATGTAATGCCCAACCATGCAGTTACATGTAACAGAAGGATTCTATGACTGGATGGAATGAAATGTGGTGACTGACCATGCACTTACATGTAACAGAAGGATTTTATGACTTGATGGAATGGAATGTAGTACATTGTAACCAACAATGCACTTACATTTAACAGAAGGGTTTTATGACTGGATGGAATGAAATGTAGTGCCCAACCATGTACTTACAATGTACATGTAACAGAAGGATATTATGACTGGATGGAATGAAATGTGGTGCCCGACCATGCACTTACATGTAACAGAAGGATTTTATGACTGGATGGAATGAAATGCAGTGCCCAACCCTGCAGTTACATGTAACAGAAGGATTTTATGACTGGATTGAATGAAATGTAGTGCCCAACCATGCACTTACATGTAACAGAAGGGTTTTATGACTGGATGGAATGAAATGTAGTGCCCAACCATGCACTTACATGTAACAGAAGGATTTTATGACTGGATTGAATGAAATGTAGTGCCCGACCAAGCACTTACATGTAACAGAAGGGTTTTATGACTGGATGGAATGAAATGTAGTGCCCGACCATGATCTGATCTTGGTCTGCACTGTTTGTTTAAACCAGACTGTCCCAATACTTAGGATCATGACAGTACACTGCAACCAAATCCTATCTTTCTGACCTAACCTGTTCAACTGCCCTTGAGCGAAATTACTGGATCAGACAGCAGAAAAATCCCACTTCTATTTTAATAGGTGCAAGGACCATTTCGTTACTAAAACACGCTTATACAAATACATTGAAAACTTTACCACCAAAAAAACGAAAATTTTAAGATGTAAAATTGTGATATCTTTCTTATTTCTGCTCAAAACATAGATTGTGGGTGCGCTTTAGAACTGCCTCATTGAGGCGGTTCTAACGAGTACCCACAATCTATATTTTAGAGCAGGAATAAGAAAAATAAGGTTTACCCCTGGAAACCCCCGTTTTACTATATAAAAGCGAGGTTCAAGTGGGGTCAGAATTGTATAGGAGTGTTTTCATGATGTTAGATATTTTGGACATTAGGGATATGTGCCAACTGTAATTCCATATGTACAGTTAACCCATTTTGTACCAAAAACCTGAAAAGCATTGTTAGCTTAACAAGCTCGTAAGTGGTCATATTGTTAACTGTTCTAACATGTTTAATTTTTAAAATTTTGGTATTTTTGCTGAAAAAATGTGAGCAGCTTTTGCAGACTGGTATTTTTGCTGAAAAAATGTGAGGAGCTTTTGGCTGTTCACATTTTTTCAGCAAAGCATATTTGCTATCATAAATGATCAAAGTTTTAACGATATGTTAACTAAAAACGTTTAGTTTTAAACGACTGGCCCCTGGCAGTTAACACATGCCACTTTCCAATATCTTCTCTCCAATTGGTGCAAAAATACCTGTCAATATTGGACACGTCTATAGATGTGTGACATGTGTGCTTTCAACTAAAAAAAAACGGTAATGCATTTGATCTTCTGGTACTGTGTAGGTCACCAAAAGTAACTAATGAATTTACCACTACTGTTATTTTGAAAGCGTGCTGCCAGATAAAAACATGTGTACATGAGAATCGCTAGTAGCAAATATTAGGCGTACAGCGACAAAAAGATGGGGGTAAAATACACAGAATCTTGGGTTTCTGAGAGCTCTGAGCCTTACCTCCCAAAGGAGCGGTCAGACTCACACTACTTTTCCTTGGCAGCCTAGTGGTTTACCAGTACTCAAGTTTAATCAGTTTCAGCTCTGCGGGGATTTCTCCAAGTCCCAATGGGCTGGGGCATGCTGTATCCTTGTGTGAATGCAGAGAGAAACGAAGTCAGATCTCCCTATCTACTGCTACTATGATCCGTCATATAAGACCATTGTACAGTGCGAAAAAAGTGTTTAAAAGTAATAGTTTGAAAGTAAAAACAGAGGCCAGTGACTAGGGGTACACATGCACCACCTGGCACACAGCAACACTAAACCGTGCCAGGGTGGGGAGCATGACTATTTAGCAGGGTAGAGCATTCCAATGATTTGTTTGTTTGATTTGAGGTTTAACGTCCCCGTCAATACTGTAAAGGTCATTTGGAGATTTGCTTCCAGGCCGACATTTAGATGAAATGACATCTCAAGGCCTGCCACCCAATGAAACCAATAGGGTTTATAAGCATGGACGGACTGACTCACGCTGCTTTGCCTGGGCAGGCTTAGATCCTCTAAGCGGTTTACCAGTACACGTGTGCGATTCAACTTGCACTGCTTTGCCTGGGCAGGCTTAGATCCTCCAAGCGGTTTACCAGTACACGTGTGCGGGTCGGTTTCAGCTCTGCATGCAGTCAAGAACATTCCAATGAAAAATGGTTCTGGGAAAGAACGAAAATTTGTAGTAGTTTGTTGGGGTATTGATGAGGCTGTTTTCCAAAGGGTGGTTTTGTCTAGATAGATAATTTTTTTGTTTGATTTGAGGTTTAACGTCCCTGTCAACACATACGTCATATTGGAGACGTTGCTTCGAATTTTGTGAGACTTGTACCCGACATTGAGATGAAATGACATCTCAATCCCTGCAGCCCAATGAAACCAATAGGGTTTATAAGCATGGACGGGCCAACTCGCAGCAATTTTCCTGGGTAGGCTTAGACCGGTACGTTTACTAACCGGAATGGACCGGAATGGACCCAATAACCGGAACGGACCTGGAATAACCGGAATGGACCTTTAAAATCATTATTTTATCCAATTATCAAATAAATATGCTAAATATATGAGGTAGTAGGGAAATTAAGAATGAGAGGAGGCAATTTTGGATGAAAGATTCTGTATTATACTCACTCAAAGGCGCTAAAAATTAAGCCTAGATTAAACCAGGCGTTTGTAAATAGCACCATGAAGCCTATTTAATTTTTATAGATTTAAAGATATCACTGGTCAATGCTCAGGAGCAAACATCTGGTCTTAATTAGTGAGCACTTACAGGTATTTATTGGCGAACAAGTATCACATGCTATGCCACGAAAGCGGAAATGTTCAATACCCAAGCTCATTAAAAAGCATTGATAACTTTGGCACTGTTAACTTAAATAATTCATATTATATAAAGCCTAAGGCTTATGTTGATTCATGTCACGCAGACACAACAACGTCCGTATAAATCATGGTACGTTTTGCCCTCTTTGGGGATAGCTATATCTCTCATCTCAGGAACTTCTGTAAAGGGGAGCTGAAGGTACCTAGGCAAACAAAGGATGTTGCATATAAAACATTGGTTCGCCCTCAACTCGAATATGCATCACCCATTTGGCACCCCTATGTTAAAACTCAGACTCAGCAGGTGGAGAAGGTGCAGAGGACAGCTGCTCGATGGACCTGTAGGCGATGGCGAAATAGAAGTAGCGTCGGTGACATGCTTAATGAGCTAGAGTGGCCGTCCCTGGAGGCCCGTCGTGAGCAGTCCTCTTTAACCTTCTTCTACAAGATACACTCTGATTCAGTGTCAATTGATAAAGACAGGTACTTGACCCCTGTAACACTGTCGACCCAAACAAGGGCATCAAAAGTAAACGACTCACAATATCGTAGATACCAGTCCTATAGTGATGCCCTGAAGAACTCGCTTTTTCCTAGAACTATTCCCCAATGGAATAGTCTTCCCTCCTCTGCGGTGAATGCCAAGTCCGCAGAAGAGTTCAAAGCCCGCACAGTGTAAGATTGGGTCTCAGAGGTATGCGTTTTAGGATACCTCTGTTATGCAGATTGTAAATAGTTTTAAGGACGCATCCAGTGCCTCTTTTTTTTTTTTTTTTTTTTTCAGCTAAATTCTAAATTTAGCCACCCAATCAACTGAGGTAATGGCCAGATATGACCGACTCAGTATAAGAAGATAGATAGATAGATAGTATAGGATGGGTTTTCATGATAGGTATGGCATGAAAATTCTCCCAGCGGGTACATGACGTTAAGGCAACGTCGAAGCAACGTCGATGCAACATAACCCTGTTTCATCGATGTTAAATCGACGTTATGTGCGCGCCGGCCTCGGTACCTCTGTCGGATCGGCGTCTGACTGGTGGTCGGCAACATTCTTTCGTGAAGATTGACCAGGGAATGTTTTCATCGGTCATTCTCTCGGACAGTTGTCAGCTTCTGGTGAAAGAATGTGCACTTTACTAGTATAACCACTTACGTACAAGTCTGCCCGGAAAAGTGTAGAAAGTTAAACTAGGAAAAATAATGTTTACCCATGTAAACCCCATTTTACAATGTAAAAGTGGGTTCAAGGGGGTCCCGTTTCTCGATGTTGAGAAGCCCGGCTGGGTAGGGACGGTCACATCTTATTTGCATAGTAAAAGCTCATAAAATTTCAATCAGTAATATCAAATACTCATTAGTGCTACACTGAAATTCCTATTTATCCTTAATTTTAATGATATATCTCTCCAGAAAGTGCCGAACACTACATTACCGTCAGTCCTCTAATACCATTGTCTCCTGTCTGTGTTGCGCTTTTGATGTGCTACTATGTAAAATGTGCTATATTTATAATATCGTTTGTTTCATCGTCGTTTGCTCAAACCCATAATCAAGTGTATGAAGTTGGCTTGGAGTCTGGAGTTTGGAATTCAATTTATTCCGTAGTAGTAAAGTAAAGTAAAATATAAGCGAATGTTACGCAAAATCGATATTCCAAGCCGCGAATCCCGAGCCAAGTTCACACACTCCCCATAATCTTTCACCGAGTCTCACTTGGCATTTTCAGCTAACTTATTTTGTAATAGCTTACCCAGCAATATAAGAGTGCGGTACAGTGTATGTTTGAGTTTTGCGTCCCACTAACAATTAATAGTTGAGGTCATATGGAGATGGGACTTTATTCTTACACAAAATCATAGATTGTGGGTACTCGTTAGATTTGTTTGATTTGAGGTTTAACGTCCCCATCAACACTGTATATGTCATTTTGGAGACGTCGGTTCCAATTTTGTGGGACGTTTACCCGACATTGAGATGAAATGACATCTCAAGCCCTGTCACCCAATGAAGACAATAGGGTTTATAAGCCCATATATTTCTTCAAGCACCGATGGGCTCGTTAGAACCACAATGTGGGGGTAGGTTCTAACGAGCACCCACAAGCTGTTTGGTTAGTGAGACGAGTAGCTTTGCCAATGCACCACAGAGGCTTCTTAATTAAATGTAAATAAGTTTTTATGTTCTTATTAAAAACCTGTAAATTACACTTTATATGACTTCTCAAGACTTTCGGATGAGTCTTTAAACCGAGGTCCCGTCGTAAAGCTGAAAAACTCATTTACTCATTACACTTTAGATTGAGAAAAGTGTGGTTCACAGTGGTATACATTATTTCTGTGTTCTTGAAAAAATACAGATTGTGGGCACTCGTTAGAATCGCCAATGTGGGGGCGGTTCTAACGAGCATCTAGAATCTGTTTGATTTATGAGACGAGTAGCGTTACCAATACAACACAGAGTCTTTTTAGAATAAATGTAAATATATTTGTATGTTCTTAGTAAAACCATTAAAAAACCATTAAACCATTAAATCTTAGTAAAACCATTAAACCATCAGTAAAAGTGGCAATGTTCAATTGTGACAACTGTGCAAACAAATTATAAACATAGATTACTATACATTTCGTTTTTGGTCATTTGTCTTCCATACAAATACACATGATACGAATACCTTGGATTCAAGAAATACTTGAATATGTGAACACTGTAAATTCCACTTGATATAGAGAAAAGTGGGGTTTACAATGGTATATATTTATTTCTGAATTCTGGCACAAAAACATAGATTGTGGATACTTGTTAGAACCGCATCTGTTGAGAAAGTTCTAACGAGCACCCACTATCTGTTTGGTGCAAAAAAATCGGAGAAAAAGAAATCAGCTGTTATTTGCCTGAAAAAAAGTTAGTTATGGTCCATTAAGAGGTACCATTATATCACACAGATATTTTATAGAGAATTCCGTCAATAGCGTTGCAGTCCAACATCTTCAGTGATGCTGGACATTGGTACTGCAGGACATATTTTTTCTGTCTAGTTCCCAAACAATGAAAGAATCTTTTTCTTGCATACACTCTCCGGGATTCTGGTATATAGTAAAGTCATTTAGACTGTAGGCATGTAAGATTACTCAATTTTTATCTGGTCAGGATCACTGGACTAGGTCAAGACTATTCCAGGGTAAAATCCAGTATTTCCTAAAGCGGCTAGCATACTTCTAAAGTCAACCTACACTTAATAGCAGAATACATATGACCAAAGACATATAATTCTCTAACTTATGAAGCCGGCCTCGTTGGCTCAGTCGGATGCGCGTCTGACTGGTGATCAGGAGGACGTGGGTTCGACTCCCGCCGGGGTCGGCAACATTCTTTCGTGGAGATTAATCATGAAATCTTTTCTACGGTCATTCTCTCCCTTCCTCTGATTCAAGAAGGGCAGTTGTCAGTTTCTGGCGAAAGAATGCGCACTGTACTGGTTAACCGCTTACGTATAAGCCTGCCCAGGAAAGTGTGGATAGGTAAACTCATAGCTCCAGATAATTTTTTATCCCCACTTCGTATTTACTTATCAAAATTAAAACCTTTTTAGTAAACTGAAAAAATGGGTCAGTAAATATACTGATCAAATCGGGAGGTCGTTTCGTATTTTTATGAACCTGGTTAACTACCGATTCATTACAATTTAAGCTAGTTAATAGTTCACTGATACTGATTATAAAGACATATCAAGCCAGTAAACAGAATCACCCTTATGTTTCTGGACAGATGTCTTAGCAAACAGCACACACCCAGATCAGACTACACTTTCTGAACATATTATGCTCAGTGTTTGCGCTAGCCTGAAAGTGGGAGTGGGGCACTCGATATCAGTAGCGTAGACGCGAATAAAAATACCGTCTGTGTCGTAGGCCCTAAGAAACTTTTATGATGCACTGCCAGTTTTTCTGCGTTCATGTTCAAAGACGCCGACGAGACATCTAAGAAGCTTGATAGGACGATAATTCTATTTTCAAATTGAGATGAATATTTGTAAATAAGCATGCACTTCGTGCTGGCCTGGCCACCTGCGATTCACAGATCGATATATGCATGAAAACCGAAGTATTACAAGTTGATCCTACTAACTGTATTTTGGTTAAATGTGGTATAGAACACGGCAGACAAAGAGATCAGTCTGTGCAGCGATAAAGAGTGAAAAAACGGTTCCGTTTGAACTAAAGTGTAATACCACACAACCGTGCATTGATGACAATGTTGTGGGGAAAAAAGCGTCGGAATGATAAAAATATGAATATGGGTCACTGATGAGGCCTAATTGGCCTAAACTAGCTAGTCTGGCCATGAAAACATGTACACTCCATACGTTTCAGTTCTGTGGTATATTCTTTGCTTCCAAAGGATAACCCTTTTATAGTACATATTTATTTAATTGTTTCTTTTATCTTCAGAAAAAGATTTAATAAATTTTAACTGTTTCAATTTTAACATACATTACATGCGCTGCATCAAATTATGAATAAATACTGGTAATCTCGTGCAAATCCGCTATTATAACCGAGATGTGCGATCATAGCATGCCCGAAAAACTTTATTAACACCTAATACACCAGTCAATTTACCGGTTTGTGACAAAAATATATTTTTTTTAGTGAATAGATACTTGAACCGTATCAGAAGTAAACAACCATCATGATTCAATAATCAAAGGCATTGGAAAACGGCAAGAAACACGTTTTTAAGCGATATGAAACCTTGTGAACAGTGACTGAACATTCAAAGATTTTCAGGAAGACATTTCATGTGAGAGATGTTGAACAGTCTGATCCTAGTACCTATTCACTTACAACGTAATACAGGGTCCGAACTTAAGCATTTTTGCCACAAGCAAAATTTAGCTTGCTAAAAAAAGATCTACTAGGTAAAATGAAAATCAACTCGATTTTTTCAAAAAACCCTTTAATAAGAGCGGAAATTTTTCAAGAACAACTGCTACAGTAATGATTAACTTGTATGGGTAGTATTAATGCAAATAAAAAAAACTGATGACGTGTTAGTCTAGGGCTGGGTACCGCCTTCGGAAATTGTACCGTGGTAACCACATGTTTCAAACACCAGGTGTTTGTACATCGTAAAATAAAACAGACAAGTAAACAGAGACTCATTACGCGTTTTTCTAGGTGTTTACGGTCGCGAAAAATGTGACATTGGCAATAATATTGTCTTTGCAGTTTATCTGGATGCGATCTTTACTGGTTGCTATTAATCTGTCCATGACCTATCACTAATCTTATGCCAATAAATTAGTTAATCCTGTTAACAAATAAGACACGATGTTTTTTTTTTCCAAATTGCTATGGGATAATGAGCGTAAAGTAAGCCAAGATTGCAAGTCATTCTTTTCATGTGTCACAATATCAATACCTGCTGGTTCAGGACATGACCACGCCTGATGTTCAACCCGCCGATATATAGCGGTTCTTTTGATATTGCGTGAATGGCTTTAGTTGGCTAAGTATTGAGCATATTTTATAATTATTGACCACATTAATAGAATTAAAGACGTCGGGGATTTTCAGAAGTCGCCACATGCTATCTACCTGCATTATCCATTTGAACTGTCTCTGGGCAATTTGTGATAAAATTATTTATTCACAGTTCGACACAGCGCTACACAGACTGATCAACATACATGCTGTCTTGCAATGTCATCTTTGTCAGTCGTGTTCCGACAAGCAGTGCATATATATGCTACAAAGTTTTCACGCAAGATTACTTTGAGCCCCAATTAGCAGTATTAAACTGTTAGGTTTTGATTAGAAATTTATTACCTATTCATCTGTGTTAATCCCAAGTGGCCGGCATGCGGAGCATGCTCTATTAGTTATTACCGCTATTCATCTCAAGTATCCGATAATTTTCGCGCCCTATCGGTCGCGTCGGCGTCTTTGAACTTAACAGTGCTCAGCATGACTAGCGGCGCATTATAAAAGATACTTTGCGTCCCTGCGAGGTTTTTTTTCGCAGCCGACGCTAGTGAAATCGTTTTGCAAACATATTTTTGTTCTTTCGCAAACATTGAATTAAATGATATAAAATTTCCGATAAAATCCGTCACTTGCCAAAAGTACCGATACGGCAAAGAAGAAAGAAAATACCGCGGTTTACCGGTGCACCCGCCTTACGTGCTACGCCTCCTGACCTCTGGAAAGTTTATAATCTAAATTAAGAACGTCGGAATTGCAGAAGCAGAAATGGCGAGTTATTATTGTGTTATGCATAAGAATTTATTTTTCTGATTCCCACTTGCACCCCACTGTGACCTAATAGTGCTATAAATATCTTGTTTATCTTCTTATAGAAGATTCTAGAAAACTGAGTCACAGATTAATTTCATTTTTGTAAACAACATGTTTACAAGGAAAAGTACTTCAGAACCTTCCAGAAAGTTCTGGGTTGCATTATTTCTAAAATCACCTCATCTTATTCCACAGCCCTCTGGAATGTTCTAGAGAAATCTTAGGGTCTATAAAAGAGCTTGATTTTTCTCATTGAGTCAGACTTTGGAGTTTGATGTTTGGGCATTTAAGAAAAGTCATTTCTAAATTCTGTGTTGGATTGTTAAAGGATATTACTTTTCATTTTGGACTGTGAATTCTGTGGGATCAAGGAAAATAGATTCATTCAGGATATTTCATAACAGAGCTAAGTACATTTAATTTTCTTACTTCTACAGGTTAAAGTTAACTTGTAAATAAATTTTGTTAAAATTTTCCAAAAGGCTTGTTTGCTTTTTCTTTCTGCTACGCCTGGCTCGTAACAGAAATTGGGGGCTCGTCCGGGATAAAACCATTTTAAGCATTTTAAAACCGACATTTCATGTGACGCAGGTAATTGTCATTTCTTATCAAATAGACTTTGCAGTTGCTTCACAGGATTGGTATTTCCCTATAGGTATATAGGGGATTGTCATTTCATGTGAACTGTCATTTCAGGTGAAATAGTACTTGTCATTTCATGTGAAATTCTCGTTGGGCTTGTCATTTCAAAAAAAAAAAAAAAAACTTTGTCAAATTAACCTCAATCTGTATTTCCATAAATACTTTATAAAACAAACAAAAAGCAAACATGTCGTTTGATTTGAGAAGCTTTTTGGCTCAGCCTACTCAGGAGTTGTTTAATCTGGCCAAAAGGACAGATTTGCTAGATATTGCTTCCCATTATGGGGTCACTGCTGTTAAAACAAGCATGAAAAAAAAACATGAAATAAAGAATATTTTGGTACAGTTTTTTGTTGATGAAGAACTTTTCGATCCATCTGCTTTGTCTCTCATTATGGTCTCTCATACTGAATTACAAATGAGACAAATTGAAATAGGAAGGCAAATTGAATTAGAGAAGTTAAGATTAGAAATGGAAGAACGAATTCGAAAAGAAAAATTAGAACAGGAAGAAAAGCAAAGGGAAATGGAAGAAAGAGAGAAGGAAAAGGAAAGAGAAATGCAGAGACAAATGCAGAGGGAAAGATTAGAAATGGAAGAACGCCTTCAGAAAGAAAATTCGAAAAAGAAGAGCGACTAGAAATAGAAAGAGAAAAATGGCATTTTCAATTAAAGATGAAGGAACTGGAACTCCAGGGTCAAGATAGGGTGAAACCTACCCCTGTTTTTGACTCTGGTAGTTACTTTGATGCCACAAAGCACATCAGATTAGTTCCGCCATTTCAGGAAAAAGAGGTAGATAAGTATTTTTTGCATTTTGAAAAAGTTGCAGAAAATTTAAAATGGCCAAAAGAGCATTGGACCTTACTTTTGCAAAGCGTTGTTGTCGGAAAGGCTCGAGACATTTACACTCAGCTGACTGTCGAGCAAAGCTCAGACTATGATCTGGTTAAGGAGCTTATTCTTAAGGCATATGAGTTGGTCCCTGAGGCTTACAGGCAGAAATTTAGGAATTGCAAAAAAGAAATTTCCCAGACCCATGTAGAATTTGCTCGAACCAAAGAACAGCTATTTGATAGGTGGTGTTCTTCTAAAAAAGTAGGCTCTGATCATGACAAACTTAGACAACTTGTCCTTGTTGAAGAGTTCAAACGGTGCATAAATTCAGACATTAAATCTTTTCTCGATGAGAGACAGGTTGAAACTTTGGAGGAAGCTTCTCGTTTGGCAGATGATTATGCTTTGACTCATAAAGTCTCATTTGTGAACAGGCCTTATCCTCGAAAACCTTATAATCCACAGACAGGTCCAAGATTCTATCCCAGTAATCCTTCTGGTAGTTATAGCCATACATCTAGTACTATGCCCAAACTTTCTGGTGAAAATAAAAGCCAGAATCCTTCCAAACCTTCTGGTGAAAACAGAAGCCCAAATTTTCCCAAACCTTCTGGTGAAAACAAAGACCAGAATCCCTTATCTCAATCTCAAGTAGTTTGTTATTATTGTAAAAATACAGGTCATTTGATCTCTGAGTGTTTAAAATTAAAGCGAAGGAAAGAAAGAGAAAGACAAGAGGAACTTAAGCCTACAGGCTTGACTTCTATAAGGCCAAAACCACAGTCTTGTGTAAGGGAGGAAACTCTTTCTGATACCAAATTATCTGAGACTGATACAGTTATGGAGTGTTATGAACCATTCTTATCAGATGGTTTTGTGTCACTAAATGGTGACAGTTATGCCCATCCTACCCCTATTAAAATTTTACGAGATACCGGAGCTTCTCAATCTCTTATTCTAGCAGATACTCTGCCTTTTTCTGAGAAGACTTCTTTGGGCCAAAGTGTCCTTATTCAGGGTGTGGAATGTGGATTTGTTAATGTTCCGCTCCATAACGTTTATTTGTCATCAGACTTGGTATCCGGTTCAGTGGCTGTTGGTATTAGACCTTCTTTACCTTTTAAAGGTGTTCATTTGTTGCTAGGCAATGACTTAGCTGGAGATAAGGTTGTGGTAAACCCACTTTTGACTACTAATCCTTGCATAGACCAACCGCCTGATCCCATTGAGCAGGAAATTCCTGATCTTTATCCATCTTGTGCAGTCACAAGGGCGATGGCACGTAAGGCCAAGCAAACTGATGGGAAACAGGATTTTGATTTAACCGATACCTTTTTGGGTCAGTTTTTTAATGAAGAGATAACAAGGTCTCTGTCTTCAAGCCTGCCTGATAAGCAGACAGGTTTTCATGAGAATAACTCATCTTTAGATCTAGGCCATGACATAATGTCTGGGTCTCAACTAGCTATAGAACAGCATAAGGATCCTGAAATTTCGCCTTTATTTGAAAGGGCCTTAGATGAGCAGGAAATATCTCAGGTCCCAGTCTGTTATTATGTCAAAAATGACATTCTTATGAGAAAATGGCGTCCACCAGACGTCTCAGCAGAAGACGAGTGGACTGTCAACCACCAGATTGTGGTTCCACGGGTTTACCGTTCCCAAATATTAAACTTGGCACATGAAACTCCCATGTCAGGACATTTAGGTGTAAATAAAACCTATCACAAGATTCTTAATCATTTTTACTGGCCTGGGTTAAAATCAGATGTTTCTCAGCATTGTAGGTCCTGCCATACATGCCAAATGGTAGGAAAACCCAATCAGACTATACCTAAGGCTCATTTGCAGCCTATACCTGCTTTTGATGAACCTTTCAGTCGAATAATTATAGACTGTGTGGGTCCCTTGCCCAGAACTAAGTCCGGCTGTGAATATCTATTGACTATTATGTGTGCTTCCACACGTTTTCCTGAAGCCATTCCACTAAGAAATATAAAAACTAAGACAATCGTCAAGGCCTTAGTGAAGTTTTTCACATTTGTTGGGCTTCCTAAATCTATTCAGTCAGACCAAGGCTCAAATTTTATGTCTGGAATATTTCAACAAGTAATGCATGAACTAGGCATTGTACAGTATAAGTCATCAGCCTATCATCCTGAAAGTCAAGGCGCCCTTGAAAGATTCCATCAAACACTGAAAAATATGATAAGATCATATTGCTTTGACACAGAGAAGGATTGGGATGAAGGCATCTATCTCCTTTTATTTGCTGTTAGCGAATCTGTGCAAGAATCTCTTGGCTTCAGTCCATTTGAATTAGTATTTGGCCATACTGTTCGTGGTCCTTTGAAACTTCTCAAAGAGAAATTTCTCTCCAATGATGACACCTCCCTGAATTTACTTCAGTATGTGTCTGATTTCAAAACTAGACTTTCAAAAGCTTGTGAGGCTGCTCGGACCAATCTTCAGTCAGCCCAAAGGAAAATGAAACAGCTATATGACATAGGGACAAAAGAAAGGAATTTTAAACCAGGTGATAAGGTACTAGCTCTTTTGCCTATTCCAGGAAAATCGTTGCAGGCCAGGTATTATGGTCCATACACTGTAGACAAAAGGATCAGTGACGTAAATTACATAATAAACACTCCTGGGAGGAGCAAGCTAAAGCAGCTATGTCATATTAACATGCTTAAGGAATACATAGATAGGGACAATACATCTTTAACATCAGTCAATCTAGTTAGCTCTGTTCCACTTAATTCATGTGACAATGACTGTGAGGATATTAATTCAGTGAAGTCGGATCCCACATCATCAAAACTTCAGAATTCTGACATTCTACGGAATCTTGACCAGAAACTGTCACATCTAGAGCCAAATCAGCGGAATGAACTGAAACAGCTGATTTTTGAATATGAACAATTATTTCCTGACATTCCAACACGGACAGACAAAATATTTCACGATGTGGACATAAATGGGTCTAAACCTGTAAAACAACACCCATACAGGATGAATCCTGTGAAACAAAAATATCTTAAAGAAGAAGTTCAGTATCTATTAGACAATGACTTTATTGAACCAAGCCAAAGTGAATGGAGTTCTCCTTGTATTCTAGTACCAAAACCTGATGGGACATATCGTATGTGTACAGATTTTAGAAAAGTTAATTCCTTAAGTAAAACAGATAGCTTTCCTATTCCAAGAATGGATGACTGCATTGATAACATCGGGAATGCCAAATACATAACGAAATTCGACCTTCTGAAAGGATTTTGGCAAATTCCACTCACAGATAGAGCAAAGGAGGTTTTGGCATTCACAACACCAGACGGATTATTTAACTATAAAGTCATGCCATTTGGAACAAAAAACTGTCCGGCAACATTTCAGCGCTTAATAAACATGGTAATTGCGGGGCTGGAAGGCTGCAGTGCTTATATCGATGATGCTATCATATACAACGACCAGTGGAATCAGCATCTTGGGACTATTCGAGCATTCTTTGATAGACTGAGTAATGCCAAATTGACAATCAATCTTGCTAAAAGTGAATTCTGCCATGCAAGTTTGACATTTCTAGGTCATGTTGTAGGTCAAGGTCATGTGAAACCCATTGATGCTAAAGTTGAGGCTATCTCAAATTTTCCCGTACCCACGTGCAAAAGACAGCTGATGCGATTTCTTGGTATGGCTGGTTATTACAGAAAGTTCTGTAATAATTTCTCTGTCATTGCTGAGCCTTTGACAAATTTGCTCAGCAAAAGAACAAAATTCCATTGGAATGCAATATGCCAAAATGCTTTTGATAAACTTAAAGCCATACTCAAGAGTGAACCAGTTCTCTTAGCACCAAACTTTGAAAAGGAGTTTAAGCTAGCTGTAGATGCTAGTGACGTAGGTGCAGGTAGTGTTTTGTTGCAGGAAGATGAAAATGGTGTGGATCATCCAGTTTGCTACTTTTCCAAAAAGTTTAATAAGCATCAGAGAAATTACTCTACCATAGAGAAAGAGTGCTTGTCTCTGATTCTTGCTCTGCAACATTTCGAAGTTTATCTTACCCCTACTACTGCACCGATTGTTGTTTTCAGTGATCACAATCCACTGACTTTCATACATAAAATGAAAAACAAAAATCAGCGGTTGCTCAGGTGGAGTCTTATGCTACAAGAGTATAATTTAGACATAAGACATATCAGAGGGAGAGATAACATTATCCCTGATGCCCTTTCAAGAGCTTGAGCAATGTCAGGAGTTGTTTTTTTCTTTCCTACTAAAGTGGATTGTAGATACATGTAATTTTATATGCTATGCTCAATATTTTATTATTCTTAAAGCAAAAGAAAGCTTTATTACATAAATCTTTCTTTTCCTCGAAGAGGGGGAGTGTTATGCATAAGAATTTATTTTTCTGATTCCCACTTGCACCCCACTGTGACCTAATAGTGCTATAAATATCTTGTTAATCTTCTTATAGAAGATTCTAGAAAACTGAGTCACAGATTAATTTCATTTTTGTAAACAACATGTTTACAAGGAAAAGTACTTCAGAACCTTCCAGAAAGTTCTGGGTTGCATTATTTTTAGAAAATTACCTCATCTTATTCCACAGCCCTCTGGAATGTTCTAGAGAAATCTTAGGGTCTATAAAAGAGCTTGATTTTTCTCATTGAGTCAGACTTTGGAGTTTGATGTTTGGGCATTTAAGAAAAGTCATTTCTAAATTCTGTGTTGGATTGTTAAAGGATATTACTTTTCATTTTGGACTGTGAATTCTGTGGGATCAAGGAAAATAGATTCATTCAGGATATTTCATAACAGAGCTAAGTACATTTAATTTTCTTACTTCTACAGGTTAAAGTTAACTTGTAAATAAATTTTGTTAAAATTTTCCAAAAGGCTTGTTTGCTTTTTCTTTCTGCTACGCCTGGCTCGTAACAATTGTCGTCTGTATTATTACTATTATTATTTTTTACCGACGATCGGACACTCGCCAAAAAATTTTCTAGTACAAATATTTTGGCCTCACATTTTGAAATTCTCACTCGCATTTAGCGTAAATGCGAGCTTAATTTCGGACCCTGTAATAGTTTGCATTCAGGCGCATTCTGCGGTCGAAACAAACAAGGTTAATGAGTCTACGAACAGCCAAAAATTTGTTACTTTTTTACAAAAGACCAGATTAACTAGTGAGTCTAGACAACCCGCGTGCTGCTGTTTTAAAACACCAGAGGCATAAAAGGAGTGTACAGACAGATCAGACTGCACAGGCTTGTCTGTTTTCACCTATCCCACAGTCATATTTTCCGCTAAAGTATTAATGCAACAAACGTACATGCGGGAAATTATGTGCACGGAAAAAAAAGCAAAACATTTGTGAGACCAGTGAAGTGACTAACTACAGCTGCAGGTGTGAAAACACGTTTCGGATTCTTCTTCTTATTTCTAATCACAGCGGATAGCCGTCGGGTAGAGGAAGGGTATTAATTACATACACTTTCATTGTCTTTGAGCTGACAATTGTAGATGGTCATGTTACGAAACATTATGCAAGGATTACTGCGTAAATACGCGCCATATCATTGTCTCCTTCGTAACCTAAGAAAGGTCTACCGTAAATGGTACGATTTAAATTTTCAACCACTTCGTATTTTGCATTTTTTAATCCGTAATTTACGAAAATACGAAGCTTATCTGGCTCTCTGTTAAACTGACCGGCTCAAAAATGACCTAAATAGTGTTGACTGGGCCATTAAACTCCAATCCAAACAAACAAATCTAACTTATGACTAAAATAAAGGTCCGTTCCGGTTATTCCAGGTCCGTTCCGGTTATTGGGTCCATTCCGGTTAGTAAACGTACCCGGCTTAGACCTAAGCGGATTACCAGTACTCGTGTGCGGTCGGTATCAGCTCTGCCTAGAAGCATCTTGCAGCCCAATCTATTTCTCTAAGCCCCGATGGGCGGGGACGGATCTAGATAGAAAAACAGTGAGGGATCTTTAACCTTTTGAATCTCCCTGCACAGTGGAAAGTACTCCAGGCCATAGTACAGTGTACTTTGTGGCATTCATCCCTGGAAATGATGCCAGTGGAACATGTTCAGACTGGAATCAAGCAAAGGCAAGTGAACTAACCACTGAGCTACCAACCATGCTCCCCAGAATTTTAGCAACTTAGGGCGAAGTGAATAGCTTAAAAAGAGTGTGCGATTTTGATAGATCACTCGGAATCTTAAGGACGAGACATTCAAGCATTCCAGAACCTTCCCCACCCACTCCAAATTATCAATAAAACAACGTAGGCTGCAAGGCAACGTTTATTTCGGGCTTTACAGAGAATGAGGTGGTGTTTAACACATCGAATTACTTCAAAATCAACGTGATCCGGTGAATAAGAATTGCTTTAGGCCAGATCCTTTGGTCTATTTGTAGAAGTTGTGAGCAACCAAAAAATTCACATTGCTTTATTTACTTCGGTGCACACTAATGTCCGGGAATTGTCCGGGAAATGTCCGGGAATTCGCCGGGAAATTGGAGGTAGTGGTGTGTTTTCGCTAATATCTCCACTTCGGGTTGTCAGAAATTAATTAAATTAGTATCAAATAAAATTTTTAGCTCTATTATAAAAGATAAAAAAATAATAATTTACTTTTTTAACGTTTTAGGGGTCTATTTTTTAAGTTAATTTGTCCGGGAAATTCTCGGATTTTGTCCTGGATGTTGGGGTATTGATGTGTTTACCCTAATATCTCGACTTTAGGTGGTCAGAAATTAATAAAATCAGTATCAAATAAAAATTCTAGCTCAATTTTAAAAGATAGTTAAAAATAGTTTTCATTTTGAATATTTTAGGGGTCCATTTCTGAAGTTAATTTGTCCGGGAAATTCCCGAATGTGTCCTGGATCTTGCGGCAGTTGTGCGTTTTCATAATATCTCGGTTTGTGGTGATCACTTATTGATAACAATTGATATATGTTAAAATTTTAAGTTCAATTCTAAACAAATTTATAAAAAAATCTCTTTATACACCTCAATGAGGCAGTTCTAATGAGTACCCACAACCCGTATTGTATCCAGGTTGCCGGGGTATTTGTTCGTTTTCCTTAATATATCGACTTGTGAGAACGAAAGAAAGACTGCACACCCCTTGAAAATCCTACTTTTCTCTGTATAAAGTTGGATTTACATGGGTTTCCATTACACAGTTTTCTATGATGTCACACGTGTTGCTGCTCACAAGACGGACACTGCCATTGATTTGATGATGAATTCAGACCTAAACATTTTCTATAAAACGAAATTTTGCACTTACGATTTTCACAGCAAATCATGTTATCAATATACTCAGGCATTTTGCAGAATCACCAGACTGGAATTTTTACGATTTTACAAGTGAATGAATGAAGTCTTTCTATTATTTCAATCCAGGTAAGCAGCACGCGCCAACTTATTATGAGTTAAAGCAATTAACTTAACACAGTTTTAATATCGTTAGAAAATTAATGGCCCGTAAAATCGCTCAAAGTCCGTACACCTAATTCATCGTCAGGAAGAAATGGATGCGCTTAAATTTGGTTGTTTAAGCAAACAGTATAGAACCAGATCAGATGTCGCATTTTGCGGCCGAGATCAGACGCCAAGTTTTGCAGCGTCTGAGCACCATGGTCCGTCAAATCAGTCAAAGTCCGTACATCTAATTCAATGCCAGCAAGAAATGGATGCGGTTAAATTTCGTCGTTGATTAAGCAAACAGTGTAGACCGAGATCAGACGTCGCACTTAGCGGCCCAGATCAGACGCCAAGGTTTGCGCAGCTACTGATCATAATGGTCCGTCAAAGTCCGTACACCTAATTCATTGCTAGCAAGAAATGGATGCGGCTAAATTTCCTCGTTGTTTAAGCAAATAGTGTAGACCCAGATCAGATGTAGCATTTTGCGGCCCAGATCAGACGACACGTTTTGCATCGTCTGATCATTTGATTCTACACTGTTTGACTATGTCCCACAAATGGGACGCTAGGCATATATGGATTAAAAATCTGGGTTAAATATCTGATCTGCCAGTGGATCTACACTATCTGCCAATGTCCCACAAGTGGGACTCAATGCATATATGGGTAAAACCTTTGATCAAGATCTACACTGTTTGCCAATGGCCCAACTATGGGGCGCTAGGCATATATGTGTTAAACCGTTGACCAAGTTCTACACTGTTTGCCGTAATTAAAGATTCTTTGAGATCTTCTATAAATTAGTCATGTTGTGTGCACTCATTAGAACTGCCTCAATGAGGTGTATGAAAAGATTTTTTATATTCTTTTAGAACTGAACTTAAAATTTTAATATATATCAATTATTGATCACCACAAACAGAGATACTATGAAAATGCACAACTACCCCAACATCCAGGACACAACCGGGAATTTCCCGGACAAATTAACTTCAGAAATGGACCCCTAAAATATTCAAAATGAAAAATATCTTTTAATAATCCTTAAGAATGGAGCTAAAAATTTTATTTGATACTAATTTTATTAATTTCTGACCACCCGAAGTTGAGATATTAGGGTTAACGCACCACTACCCCAAAATCCAGGACAAAATCCGAGAATTTCCCGGACAAATTAACTAAGAAAATGGACCCCTAAAACGTTTAAAAAGTAAATTATTTTTTAATAATCTTTTAGAATGGAGCTTAAAATTTCATTTGATACTAATTTTATTAATTTCTTACCACCCGAAGTGGAGATATTAGGGATAACGCATCACTACCCCCCATTTCCCGGCGATTTCCCGGCGAATTCCCGGACATTTCCCGGACAATTCCCGGACATTAGTGTTCGCCATTTACTTCCGGTCAATCGGAGAAGTCACGGGTCGTTTCGCCCGTGAGTCGTTTCGCCCAGGAGTCGTTTCGCTCGTGTGTCATTTCGCCATGGGTCGTTTTGCCTTGGGTCATTCCGCCCGTGGGTTGTTCCGCCCCAATTTGGTGAGTCGTTTCGCCCAAATTTTTATTTAGGCCTTAAGTTTGGTTTATAATTAAGGCGTAACTATACCAAATTTAGTTACACAGAATTATGAAGGAGTCGAGAGGGATATGGACAGAGGAACTAGTTGGTCAATTCAATGATGCATTTAATAATACTGAGTTCACGGAGGTTCCATTGACTGGAAGATCGGCCCCATTCATGAATAATATTGTTGTGACAGCTGCAGGAGTGATCAAATTACTTCAAGGATTAAATCCCAGTAAGACCTTAGGACCTGATGAGCTTCATCCCAGAGTCCTGAAGGAACTAGCAAATGAGTTGGGTCCAGTTTTCGCACACTTGTTTCAACAGTCTCTTGATACGGGTGAAATCCCCAAAGAATGGCTCTTAGCAAACATTTGTCCACTCTTCAAAAAAGGAGATAGGGCTCTTGCCCGTAATTATCGCCCTGTGTCTCTGACTTGTGTTCTGTGTAAATTGCTGGAACATATAGTCTGCTCAAACATCATGGCCTACTTGGACGAACATAAACTTTTGTCAGACAGACAACATGCATTTAGGAAAAGGCACAGTTGTGAAACTCAGCTAAGCACAATTATTAATGACTGGGCAAAAATCTTGGACAAAGGGGGACAGGTGGACACATTTATTCTGGACTTTGAGAAGGCTTTTGACACCCCTCCTCATGAACTACTTAAATCTAAGTTATTTGGTTATGGAATTGGGGGAAAGACCCTCAAATGGATAGATTCCTTTCTTTGCTACAGAAAACAGCGGGTTGTTGTTAATGGTGAATCTTCGGAGTGGGCTCCAGTTTTGCCTGGAGTCCCGCAAGGGACCGTTCTTGGTCCACTTTTGTTCTCCCTGTACATCAATGATATTTCCACTGACATTGACTCAGAAATAAGACTGTTCGCAGATGACTGTGTTTGTTACCGGAAAATTAGAGATACAGATGACTCATTGAAACTTCAGACTGACATAGATAGATTAGGATGTTGGGCACGTAAATGGGGCATGAGATTTCAGCCAGTTAAATGCAATATTATGCAGATAACTAGGAAGAAATCAAATAAAGTTGAGGCTTCTTACATCTTAGAGGGAACGGTCCTCGAGAATGTTGACTCCATTAAATACCTTGGAGTGACAATCTCACACAACTTGAGATGGAATACTCATATTAGCAACATGTGTACTAAGGCAAATAGAACGCTTGGTTTCCTGAGGCGAAATCTTCATAAGTGCCCCCAGAATGTAAAAGAGGCAGCATATAAAGGTCTTGTTCGCCCAATCTTGGAATATGGTAGTTGTGTCTGGGACACCAGTGGAGTGGTCCTTAACGATGAAATTGAGAAAGTTCAGAATAGAGCTGCTAGATTTGTAACAGGCATTTACTGCTTTGAAACTGGGAGCATGACTGGAATACTTGGAAAATTAAAATGGGAGTCTCTCAAGAAAAGGAGAAAAGACAGTAGGCTAATCCTTTTATACAAAGGTCTAAAGGGTGCTGCCAGCATTCCAACAGATGACCTTGTTCCCCAAGCTAGACACTGTAGAAATCACCATTCGTTGGCGTTTCAGACCCTTAGCGCAAGAACTGACATTTATAAAGAGTCGTTCTTCCCCAGAACCATTAGAGATTGGAATGCCCTTCCCGATTCGATGATTTCGACAGCTGAAGGTGCTGATGATTGTGTAGCTAAATTTACCTCTTTGGTTAGAGCTAGGGGCTAACTTCCCACATCACAGGTCCTGGTGTATGAATGTCATTTGACCTGTCACCAGTAACAATTCTGATTCTGATTCTGATGGGGAGTCAGTGTGCTCTGTCCCGTTTATTAAAAATCTATTGCTTATGCGCTTAATATTGTATTATCCTCGTTTGGTGCAGCTGGACGACCTATTGACGATTTCTCATCTAAGTCAGGTTTGGGCTACTGAGCTACCAAATGTTTGAGAATTTTGTTTGAGATTTAACGTCCACGTCTGTCTTTCTTTCTACTTATACTGCGATCGGTCACATTTGACCATTACTCGCAGGTGTACATTACGTACACTCCAGGATGCAAGGGTTGAAAGTCAACAAAGTAACCATGTAATTACGGTGGGGTTCTTTAACCTGCACAGGAGATGACTCATCTTGCACAGGGGGCCTCCAGTAAACGTCCCGATCCGAAGGACGGTGCACTTTTTGGCATTCACTCCTGCAAATGATGCCAATTGAGCGTGTTCGAACACCGAAATAAACACCGCCTCCGGGGATCGAACCCGGGGGCCTCTAGCATCAGAGGCAAGTGCACTAACCACTGAGCTATCACGCAGCATTAAATAGGTCATTTTGGAGAAGGTGCTTCCAATTTTGTGAGACCTTTACCCAGCATTGAGATGAAATTGACATTTCAAGCTCTGCTGCCCAATGAAACCAATAAGGCTTATAGCCAGTTGGCCATTTTGTGGGAAAGTAACTTTTCTTTTGGCTTTCTGCTATTGATGTTTCCAAGAGGGTCTAGTTATTTTATGTTTGTGTTTCTTTCCCTTTGGTGTCTATGATGGGAGCTGTGGGTTAAGCACCACTTTACTTCGACAGACTAAGGCCTTCTAAGCGGTTTACCAGTACCCATGTGCGGTCAGTTTCAGCTCTGCGTGGATGCATCATGCAGCCCAATCTACATCTTCAAGGCCCGATGGGCGGGGGCAAACATGTTTGAGAGATGCGAGCCTACATTACGTTTACACGTATACATAGATGATTTTATGGCTGTGAAAAAAATTCCACAAGGTTCGGTCCTTGGACCGGTCCTCTTTTTGGTATTCATCAATGATCTCCCTGATAATATCAGGTCATCTGTCCGTCTGTTTGTTGATGATTGTGTCCTGTATAGGGACATATATTATCCTTCTGACTGTCGCATTTTACAAGATGACCTAAATAGACTTGCACAATGGGGGGCAGATTGGCAGATGAAGTTCAATGTGAGCAAATGTCATTCAATGAGGGTGTCACGACACCTTCCGGACAACCAAATTAAATTTGATTATACACTTCACCAGCAAATTTTAGAGCAGGTTCATTCCGCCAAATATCTTGGTATCACCATCACTGACGATCTCGATTGGGGTCAACATATCTCGGAGATAACATCTAAAGCAACTGGGACTTTAGGATTCCTTAGAGGTAATTTGGCTTTTGCACCTCCGCAGACAAAGCATGTTGCATATAAAACATTGGTTCGCCCTCAACTTGAATATGCATCACCCATTTTACATCCCTACGTTAAAACTCAGATTCAGCAGTTGGAGAAAGTGCAGAGGAGAGCTGCTCGATGGACCTGCAGACGTTGGCGAAATAGAATTAGCGTCGGTGACATGCTTGATGAGCTAGAGTGGCCATCCCTGGAGACCCGTCGTGTGCAGTCCTCCTTAACCTTCTTCTACAAGATACACACTGGTACAGTATCAATTAGCGGGCCACCGTGGCCTAGTGGTTAAGAGCGCTGACTCTTGATCATTAGGTCTCTCACCGCTGTGGTTCGAGCCTCGCTCGGGTCATATGTGAGACGCCAATTTCTGCAACGGAAGGTCAGGTGTTTTTTCTCCAGGTACTCCGGTTTTCGCCCACCTCTGATTAACGATCGGCTCGGTATGAGTAAAATAATCTTGAAAGGGTCGTAAAACCAAAACCAAAAGAAAAAAAAAACAGTATCAATTAACAAGGATAGGTACATGACCCCTGCAACAGTGTCAACCCAAACAAGGGCATCAAAAGCAAATAACTCTCAGTATCGTAGGTACCAGTAGTGGTACCGTAGGTACCAGTAGTGGTACCAGTAGTAGGTCCTATGGTGATGCCATGAAAAACTCTTTCTACACTAGAACTATTCCTCAGTGGAATAGTCTTTCCTCTTCTGTGGTGAATGCCAAGACCGCAGATAGATCTACGGATACCTCTGTGTTCAGATTGTAAATAGTTTTAAGGGCTCATCCAGTGATGATTTTTTAAGCTAAATTCTAAATTTAGGCGCCCACCTAACTGAGGTAATGGCCAAATGTGACCGACTCAGTATGAGAAGATAGATAGATAGATAGATAGATAGATAGATAGATAGATAGATAGATAGAAAGATAGATAGATAGATAGATAGATAGATAGATAGATAGATAGATAGATAGATAGATAGATAGATAGATAGATAGATAGATAGATAGATAGATGAGTAAAGGGGGTATTTTTTCTCATTTCTGCTCAACACATAGATTGTGGACTAGAACCGCCTCATTGTCTATGTTTAAGAACAAACATAAGAAAAATAATCTATACCTGAAAAGCCACTTTATAAATAGGGTTTAGGAGTTCTTCATTGCATAGACTTGTTAACATGATGATTTACATGTATTTAATGTATCTCGTCCGTCCATACATTCACCCGTCCATTCGTCCGTCTACCAAAACACCTTTCCAATTATCTATTTATCTATCTATCTATCTATCTATCTATCTATCTATCTATCTATCTATCTATCTATCTATCTATCTATCTATCTATCTATCTATCTATCTACTCACATGTCCGTCTGTCTGTCTAACCACGCTCAACTCCGTCTGTTTACCCATCCATCCCGTTTACCGTTTTTACCCATCCATCCGTTTACCTCACATCCCCTTTTCCCCTTACAAAAATATAATGGGGGCGAAACGACCTAGGGGCGAAACGACTCCCCTCATAAGGGCGAATCGACCAAGGGCGAAACGACCCGGCGAAACAACCACGGGCGAAACGACCCGGATTTAATCAGGGGAGATAATCTTATCGCGGTGTTCCTGGCGTTACTTGGATGCAACTCCAAAACGTCCGATGCAAAGTATCGGTATATAGTCGGATTGAAATTAAATAGGCGTGTCATCTACATTGGCGATACAGTTATTTTGGCTGAGTCTGATAAAGAGTTACAATCTGCTTTAAAGGCTATGCCTTTCATATATTGTAAATCAAAACCAAAGTCACTATATTTAATAACCAAAAACTGCAACACAAACCAGTATTCAATTACAATAAACAGGAACTGGATATAGATGTTAGTTTTGTCTACATGGTGTATGAATGTCACTTGACGTGTCACCAGAAACAATCCTGATTCTGAATGTTTTCATACAACGGGCGTTTTCAGATGCATGATGACCAGGCTCGTAAATCTATGTTTGCAGTGATTAGAAAAGCCAGAAGGCTACATTTACCAGTTATATACTTGAAAGACCAATCATAAGATAATACTAAAAGCCAACAAAAATCTACACCTAATATCATGTTATACGGAGAACTTGGCCGATATCTTATTAATATTTCTATCAAGAATCAGAATTAGAATCAGAATTGTTACTAGTGACACGTCAAATGACATTCATACACCAGGACCTGCGATGAGAGGTTAGTCCCTAGCTCTCACTAAAGAGGTAAACTTAGCTTCACAATCCCCAGCACCAAGGCTAGAATGATTGGCTTTTGGCAAAGAATAATCAATGGTAAAACAGACAAAATATCAGTAATTATTTTATAAAATTTTGTCAGCTATGCGCCAAAAGGACTTTTTTAAACTCAAGCATCAAGGATATATTACATGAGTGTGATAAAGAGCAAGTTTGGTCAAACCAAGAAAAGCCCCCATAAATGTTTCCAAAATTGTTAAACTCAAACGCATTGAGATTTACAAATGTTCATGGAAAAAGACAGTTTTCCCGTCTCCCAGATGTTAAAATTACAGCATTTTAAGTACAATTTGGGAATTGAAAAGTATTTGGGGGATTTTACCAGATGTTTTAGCTTTAGCCTTTTTTTCATTTTTGATCACCAAATAATAAATTTCCCATTGAATGGGTTATATATGAAGGGATAGTACGAGATGACAGAATCTGTGAAATATGTTGTTTTTTTTTCTCATAAGTTGGGTGATGAATACAATATGTGCTCGAATGTTCCTGTTTTGATGATTTAAGAAGCTTGACGTTGCCTAGAGATTTTTTTATCAGACCGAATACGGTGAAATTTGAAAAGCTCACGTGTCCAAGTAACACACATCTCCTTTTCAAAATGTCTAAATACTATAAAGTTGTGTTGAAGACTTTCCAGGATAATTCAGAAACATTTACTGATAATGACCAAAACACATGGACAGTTGGACTTTGCCTTGCATTATAAATGGTCACTTTATTCTGATCCCAATATCCGGTCTTAGTTGAATACTCTCATTGCAATGGCCAACGTCAGGCCGACAGCGATACGACGTTGTTCGTAACGATGCCGGCCAGACGCTGGACCGACATTCTGTGCTGGCTGGGAATGGGAATTCGGCCTTTCCTGTCCACCTGATGAAGGTTTTGGTTAATAGCCTTTCATAACACTCTTTATCATATGACGTCGCGTCTGAGAATGTAATAACCCCATGTAATATTTTCAATAATCCACTAGTGGATTAAATATGCAAATTAGCTAGATACGTCCCGTAACGTTACATGTATGACGTCCTTAACGACGTCGCGTTTACTAATGGCGGAATATTGCCATTTTTGTAAATAATCGTGAATAAAATACGTTTTAAATGTCATATGATAAATAGAATCTTGCATTCGTGCTCATGTATTATTGAATTTATTAAACTCGTTGAGGAAAAGGGATAAAATGCTCGGCAAAGCCTCGCATTTTATCCCTTTTCCTCAACTTGTTTATAAAATTCAATAATACATGAACACTCATGTAAGATCCTCTATAATCAGATTGCGCGGATACGCAGGCCGATCAAAGTCTGTGCTGTGTATCCGTTATATGGCACTTTTTGTCTCGACGCGATTCACCTTGAAAATCTGTGGACCCTGTCACGAGAAAATGTGTCGGAACTGACATCTGCCCTTTTTGAAACAGCGGAAGTTTTTATGACCGATTCCCATGAAAGAATGCTTCCGAATCGGAAGGTATCCAACTTACCCCGAGCACAAATCAGACGCATATGCAACTAAGCTACCCCGGGGAGCTACCGAGTGCAGATTTTGTGCTCGATCATTGGTTTATGCAAGTGATCGATAATCGATTAATCATTGAATAGTAAAACTGCCAGAAATGAGCCGAGTCACAGCATTTCCTACAATTTACATTTGCACCGAAACGAAGACCTATATCAGCCTACGCATCAGTCTCCGTTGTGCGTTGTGTAAGGACAGCTAAGGACCCAATGCTCATTCGTCAGTGCAGCAAGAGAAGTCTCTGGTCAGACTATATGGATGCGCAGGCTGATCTGATTCTTCGCAGGGCGCGCATGTATATTGTAGGAAATGTTGTGCCCCGACTCAAATAAGGTCGGCAGACTACTTGGTAAATGTGTGGATTATTTAGAGATTATATATGGCATTTTTTCATGTCATACCCCATATCATCCTGAGGGCCGAAGGGTCGAGGGCTGATATGGGTATGCTATGCAAAATGCCATATCAAGATCTATTTATCATATATTTCCCAACCTTTGTCCTTCTGAAAAAAAAAGATGTTTGAGTTATGGTTTTTATGTTTAAAGCTCTTCTAAAAACAAAGCAATCTTTTGCAATAGTTGGCTTTGTTTATACTTTTTCTTCATGACAAGAGATTTCTGTGCGTATTGGTATTTAACCAATTTTGTACCAAATGGAATCTTCCTCCTTATATATTGCAGGGGTCCATTTCGAGACTTAGGGAAGTCAGGTTGTGTTTTCTTCAAAATTTAGTTCGGGAAATTGCTTAACGTTTTGCAAACAGTGTAGGCCCTGATCAGACGCCGCGTTCTGCGGCGTCTGCGGCGTCTGAGCTGGGCCTGCATTGTTTGCCAGGGTACCCGTTTTGGGGTTTCTGGTACTAAATGGGTTAATCAGAATCAGTTTTAAACAAGGTTATTTATAAATTTCAAAAAGAGATAAATGCATTTACACGGCACAGGTTAGATGCTGCAGAATGTGATATCTGACCAGGGCATTCACTGTGATGGTAAAAGAAGACAGTGACTGTTGCGTCAGAGGTGGGACAATGTGACATGGCATCACTGAGGTGCTAACGCCTTAGCTAACGTGATATGCGCGCGAAGTCCACGTTCGTATCGCACATTCAAATTCAAAGTATTTTGTGGTAAATATGTGATATATAAAAAAAAATAAATGATACATAATCTATACATCTAAATAAGATACCGAGGACAAAATGTCTGTGGATCCCATATGGAATCTTGTTAAGCATAGGGTGACAAACGTTTGATCCATCATGGAAAAAATGATTGATTATGTTTGTATTTGCCTGAAACGATTAACTTGAGTCATCAAGTAAAATAATTCACCCTTAACGCTCTGCATTCAGGGTAATTTTTCAGCAGACGACATTTTGAAATATTTTTCTAATTTTCCCAGAAAACAGGATTTTACATCTCATGCAAATTGTCTGTACTGTTTTCTGGGAAAAATAAGAAAGAGATTAACAATTTATTGTCTGCTGAATCAGACTTGAGAGTGGTAAAGGTTACGATGCCTAAGAAAAACTGCATAAAAATGTCGCCTGTCTATGTCGCCTGCTGCATCTTCTTGCAAACCTTTCAAAAGGTATTTTACATGCAGGAAACAGAGTGGATCCTGGTCAGACTGACCAGGGTCCACGCTGTTTGCAAAAATGACTTTTAAAGTTACCAGCAGGCGACAAAAGACACGACAATTGTTGTGATTGGAATCTTATGGGTTAACAAGGAAACGCTGTGCAAAGTGGAAAACGGAACAATTCTGGAATATGCAAAGTAGGAATTCTCACTTTGTTCCTCGAAGTGAGAATTCCTATCTTGCTCAGGACAATTTTGGATTGTACCGATATACAGTCTGCGTGGATCAGTAAAAGCGCGGAAACAGTAAAGACGGGATATTTCGGAAGACCGCATCAAAGAAGGGACACAAATGGATTAATAACATTCTTTTAGGGCACCGGAGACATAGAAAGACCACAGAAGCAAAGATATGCCGGTTGCGACCGGCATCTATGATGTTTCGACCGCCGTCATGATTAACGTCGAATATTTACATTTCCAGTGTAAGGCCTGATGTAAACCTATAGAAAACAATGTAGTTCATACTTCCATGAACGCATCGAGTCACATGATTTTCAGTGACGTCAAGTGACGTCATTCTAAACCATGGTTCTACACGATCGGATTGGACGCTGGCGACGCCAGTGATGTTCCGCTCTTTGTAGAAAAACAGCGTGTAAATATTTTCAGCTTAAAAGTTTATCTTATAAGCATTTTTTCGACCAGTGATGAGGAGCAAAGAATGTAAATATAAGAACTAAACTTAATTTTTCTGATGTTCATGAAAGTATGAACGACAGCAGTTCACTTTGCAGGCGACCCACTGCGTTCATACTTTCATGAACAGCAGAAAAATAAAATTCATTACTTAAATAAGCTACTGAAATCTTCTTCTCATTAGTTTTATTGATAATTTGTTATTATTATTACCATGAATATGCAAATCAAAGTTTTTCTGTTTGCAAACAAAGTCAGAGAGAGAGAGAGAGAGAGAGAGAGAGAGAGAGAGAGAGAGAGAGAGAGAGAGAGAGAGAGAGAGAGAGAGAGAGAGAGAGAGAGAGAGAGTTGTATACCGGAATTTTTAATATCCTATAGTATTGGTTAAAGTTTTTATTGATTGGCTAACTAATGTCACCCGAGAAAATTACCCTTATTAGTCATAAATCTATAATGTACTTTAAATATGAATCAAAGTATTGAAAATACCGAGTAAAATTGATTTGTTTATTTTTGAGTTGAGGTTTAACGTCCCCGTCAACACTATTTAGGCCCTTTTGGAGACGTTGCTTCCGTTTTTATGGGACTTTTATAGGACATTGTGATGAAATGACATCTCAATCCCTACCGCCCAAAGGAACCGCCAGGTTTAAGGGGCGGTCCGACTCACACCACTTTCCTGAGCAGGCTTGGACCTTCTCAGCGGTTTACCAGTACTCGAAAGTTCGGTCGGTTTCAGCTTTTCACGGAAGCACCACGTAGGCCTTGTTGTTTCTCCAAGCCCGATGGGTGGGGGCGCAAAAAACTGATTTATCTAGCATAGTCGGAGTGAGTGCAGGCGGTTCTCCAGATATTTTGTTGACAAGATCCGATAGGGTCAAGAGAGGGGCAACGGAAAAAGAAGTCCAACGGAAAATAAAATAAATAGAATAAAATATATAAAATAAATAAAGTAAAGAATTCGCTCAATTTTCAATTAAGTTCCGTAAATTTCAAGATTAGTTCAAATCATTATTTATTGTCCCTTATGCATGCTATATTAAAATTCCCCTATTAAGACCACCTAAAATTAAGCCTAAATCTTCTTTTTAAACCTTAATCAGAATGTTTTAGTTATTCTTTTTTGTGTGTGTTTTCTACAACCAGTGTCTCCTATTAAGAAACCACCTTTGGGTGGTCTTAATATAGAATTTTACTGTAACAGTGTTAAAGGACAGTGTCATCATGCCTCGCGCATTTGTTTCGAAGTTGGGAACATAAAAATGATCAAAATGAACGCAGTGGGTCGCTAGCAAAGTTTACATGAACCCCTTCGGGGTTCATTTTCTATGCACGCGACCCACTGCGTTCATAAGAAAAATAAATTTCATTTCTTAATTGGAAGATAGATTTTTTGAAATGGGCGTATAAAACGTCCTCAACATCGACTTTTAGTGAAATATGAGCCAGCGCACAACAAAACCTACAATAAGACATGTGCGACCAACGAGGACTCAGATCAGCCTGCGCATTCGCGCAGTCTGATCAGAGTCTTCGTTATGCGCTCTAAGAATAGCTAATGGCCCAATGCTATCCCGTGCAGCAAGAGAAGTCTCTGGTTAAACTATATGATGCGCAGGCTGATATGATTCTTCGCTGGGCGCACATGTAAGTTGTAGGAAATGCTGTGCCCCAGCTCAATTACAAGTTAGACGGGGGTAATGCTATAGGTTCTTCTGTTTCTTCACTTTCGTTAATTTTCCTCTTTCTCCCCTTCCCTATCGGGTCTCATATCTTTTTCACTATTCCTCTGAGAGACTACACAAATGACCCGTGATACGTTTTCTACGTATGTAAAAATGGAGCCCATGCACGGGAAAAAGATTTGGTTTTGCATTCCACTAATAAGGACAAAGAACACATGCTTTAAAAAGCTTTTTGAGAGGGTTTCAATTATTCTTTCACCCAGTGTCTCCTAATAAGAGACCCTCTTTGGGACTGTTCAGAAGTGGTCTTAAAGACCACTTTTGAACCAGAGTGGTCTTAATATAGGAATTGTACTGTATATGTTGCAAGAATAAGAGAACACCTTTAGGACTGTTCAAAAGGGGTCTGAAAGACCGCTTTTGAACAGTTCTAAGGTGGTCTTAATATAGGAGTTACAAGACTTCTTACGCCTGTCCAGCGTGTGCTTGGAAACCAGGTGGTCCTTCCGATCAAAAAGTTGAAAATGGAAACGTGTCCAAAGTACACAGTAAGAAAATTATGTGACCAGAAGCCGGAAAAACAATCTTTTGTTACTGGACCAAGTTGGAAAATCATGTGTCCAGAAGAAAACAATCTTATTCCTGGGTCAAGTGGCGCAGTTGGATATGTGCAGCCAGTTGCTAGGCCAAGTTGAAGTATTGTGGCCAGAACAATAATCTCTTGTTGCCGGGGCCAGTTGCACATGTACAATCGTGTGGCCAAAAGAACACTCTAGTTTCTGGGCCTAGTGGCTCAGTTGGACAGTCATGTGGCCAGACAACTTTCTAGTTGCTAGATTCAGTGACTCAGTCATGTAGTCAGAACAACACTCAAGTCGCTGGCCCAGATGGACAGTTCTTTGGGCAGAAAAACACCCTCTTGTTGGTTGGTCCAGTGGCTCAGTTGGGCAGTCATGCTACTGCTACAAGAACAACAAACTCTAGTTGCTTGGCCCAGTGTCTTAGTTGGACAGTCCTGTGGGAAGAACAACACTCTCTAGTTGCAGGGTCCAGTCACTCAGTTACGCAGCCAGAACAAAACTGTACTTCCTGGGCCCAGTGGCTCAAATTGACAGTCATGTGGCTAGAACAATTATGTAGTTGCTGAGTCAAGTGGCTCAGTCTTTTGGCCAAGACAACACTCTCTAGTTGCTGAATCCAGTGGTTAGTCTGTCATGCGGCCAGAACAAAACGCTATGTATTTAGTTGCTGAGCCCAGTGGCTCAATCGTGTGACCAGGACAATACTTTCTAGTCGCTGGGCCAAGTGGGTCAGTTAGGAAATTATGTGACCAGAAGCCAGAAAAACAATCTTTTGTTACTGGGCCGAGTGGAAAATCATGTGTCCAGAAGAAAACAATCTAGTTCCTGGGTCAAGTGGCGCAGTTGGATAGGTGCAGCCAGAACAACACTTTCTAGTAGCTGGGTCCAGTGGCTCAGTGGAATATTTATGAGGCCAGAACCCACTAGATACTGAGTCCAGTGGCTCAGATGACAGGCGTGGCCAGGGCAACACTCTCAGGCCCCTGGCCCAGTGGCTAGTGGGACAGTCATGGAACCAGAAGAACAGTCTCTAGTTGCTAGGCCAAGTTGAAGTGTTGTGGCCAGAACAATAATCTCTTGTTGCCGGGGCCAGTTGCACATGTACAATCGTGTGGCCAGAAGAACACTGTAGTTTCTGGGCCTAGTGGCTCAGTTGGACAATCATGTGGCCAGAACAACTATCTAGTTGATGGATCCAGTGGCTCTGTCATGTAGTCAGAACACTCTCTTCGCTGGTCCAGATTGACATTTTTTTTTTTTTTTTTGGCATAAAAAATAAAACCCTCCTTGGTCCAGTGGCTCAGTTGGACCGTCATGCTACAAGAACAACAATCTCTAGTTGCTGGGTCCAGTATCTCGGTTGGACAGTCCTGTGTTCAGAACAACACCCTTTAGTTGCTTGGTCCAATCATGTGGCTTGGTCCATTCTCTAGTTGCTGAGCAAAGAGGCTCAGTCATGTGGCCAGGACAACACTCTCTAGTTGCAGAGTCCAGTGGTTAGACAGTCATGTGGCCAGAAGAAAAACACTCCAATTGCTGGGCACAGCTGGACAGTCATGTGACCAGAAAAAAATCACTCTAATGGGCAGTCATGTGACCAGAAAAAACACTGTTTAGTTCCTGAGCCCAGTGGCTCACTTGGACAGCCATGTGGCCAGAACTGTAGTTTCTAGTCGCTGGGCCAAGTGGCTCAGTTTGACGGTCATGCAACCAGAACAATGCTCTTTAGTTGCTGAGCCCAGTTGCTTGAACCACAATGTGACCAGTTGTTTGGCCCAGTGGCTCAGTTGGACTTTCAGCTGACCAGAAGGACTATCTAACTGATGAGCCAAGTGGGTCGGGGTTTGTCAAGACTAGCTCTCTAGCTGGGGAGTTCAATGGCTCAGTTGGACAGCCATGTGGCCAGAAAATCACACACTAGTTGCTGGGCCCAGTTAGGCAGTAGTTAGAACAAAACTGTTTAGTTGCTGAGCCCAGTGGATCAGTTGGACAGTCTTGCACCCACAAGGATACTCTTTAGTTGCCCGGAACTTCATGAGACCAGAACAACACACTCTTGTTGGTAAGCCCACTGGCTTAGTTGGACAGTCGTGGCCAGAAGTCTCTGACCTCAGTTGGACAGATATGGTCAGAACAACATTCTCTAGTTGCTGGGTCAAGAGGTTCAGTTGGACAGTCATGGCCAGAACAACACTCTCTAGTCTCTGGCCTCAGTTGGACAGATATGGTCAGAACAACATTCTCTAGTTGCTGGGTCAAGAGGTTCAGTTGGACAGTCATGGCCAGAACAACACTCTCTAGTCTCTGGCCTCAGTTGAATAGGTGTGGTCAGAGCAACACTGTCTAGTTGCTGGGTCAAGAAGTTCAGTTGGACAGTCATGGTCAGAACAACATACTCTAGTTATTGGGCTAAGTGGCTCAGTTGGACAGTCATACAAAATGGTTGCTGGATCTAGTGGGTCAGTTCATGTGGTCAGAACCACACACTCTAGTTGCCGGACCAAGTGGCTCAGGTGGACAGTTGAATGGCCAGAACATCATCTAGTTGCTAGGCCCATTTGTTTGGGCGAACAATCTTGTTGGGCTCAGTGCATTGAATTGGACAGTTGTGAGGCCAGAACATATTTGAATGTCTAAGTATAAGTATACTAGGATTGAAGAATATAAGAACCTTATATGGATGGGAGTAGTGGATGGAAAAATCAGTCCCGAGGGTCACTATCCAGCATCACGAGGCTTGCTGAGTGATGCCTGACAGTGATCCAAATGGACAGATTTTTCTATCCACCACTCACACCCATATAGGATTTTTTTTCTTGGATACCTTCCATTTCTAAGCGTGGATTTTAAATGCTGCAGTCACTTTGGTTACCGACGTCCGCCATATTGATGACACTACAGGAATGTTTAATACACCACGTAACGTGCTGTGACGTCAACCTTAACATATGAGGTCGTATTCAACCAGTGCATTATCAAACACGTGAGAATATTCGATTTAGGGTAAGAACACCAGGGTTCAAACAGAATTTCAATCCCAAGCAAAAACTATGGATTTCATTATCTGGCGTGCAAGAAAATCGTAAAGGAGCATGATGAGGTGACCTGAGCATGGAGATATGTTTGACATTTAACAGTGAAGGCAACACTGTTTTGGCCATATCAAGCCAATCAGTTTACCAAATCACATTTTCCCTGGCCAGGCTTATGCATCGGTGATAGAACTATGCCCCCCCCCCCCCCCCCCCCCCTGAGTATTGAATCCGCAACTCCTGATTCCTGATCACTAGTCAAATATGAATCAAATCTCAAATCATATGCATCCAACTGAGCTACCCAGGCTGGTAATCAAGGACAGATAACTCAAGACCAAGGATGCAAGGATGGCCAGATTGGCCCATCTTACACTACCCACATCCTTGAACTAAATTGCTCAAGAACAATACTTTAAATTTACCCCCGTCCATCAGAGCTTGGAGAAATAGATTGAGCTGCATGATCCTTCCACACAGAGCTAAAACCGATCCAACAAGAGTACTGGTAAACCGCATAGGTCTAAGCCTGCCCAGAAAAAGTGGTGCAAGTCAGACCGTCCATGCATATAAACCCAACTGGTTTCATTGGCGGCAGGGATTGAGATGTCATTTCATCTCAATGTCTGGTAAAAGTTGGAAGCAAGGTCTCCAAAATTACCTAATAGTGTTGATGGGACATTAAACCTCAAATCAAACAAACAAAGAATAATACTTTAAAGTTAAAGGAAGATGAAGAAATGACCCAAAAGCAATTTTTCAGATGCATCAAATGCTGATAACTCAAGCTAGGACAGCAAGAATGGCCCTCCTTGCACTCTGCACACCCTTGGACTATAGTGTATAAGTATACAAGGTTTGATAGAAATCAGTTAAAGGAACATGAAGATTCAGAACAGATACAAAACTAGAGAAAGTACCCAGTAGGGCACGTATACCCCCGGCCTGTGAAAACAGTTAACACAAAACTTGGACTTGATCAAAATGTCTAAGTCTTAATTATTGACACCTAGCCCCACCAAGGTGCTTGACCCAGGAGCATAGATATTCCATATGGAAGTTAATACTGCAGCTATAAACTGTACCAAATATGAAGAGAATCTAACATGAGGTTACAGAGATATGAGCAATCAAAAAGGTTTAACACAAAACTTTGATGTCAAAGTTGACAAACGGGCAGACAGTCCACCCAGGGGCATGACCCAGGGGCTTAGATATTCTATATGAAAGGTAATGCTATAGAGGGATTAAGAGAATCTAACATGTGGTTACAGAGATACATGAGCAATCAAAATGGTTTAACACAAAACATTGACGTAAATGTCGATGAACGGACATGCGGACTGACGGATGGACAGCCAACCTAGGGGCTTGACCCGCAAGCTTAGATATTCCAAATGAAAGGTGATGCTATAGAGATATCCTGTACCAAATCTGAAGAGAATCCAACATTTATTGACAGAGATATGAGCAATCAAAAAGGTTTAACACAAAACTTTGACGTAAAAGTTGACAAATGGACGGACAGCCCACCCAGGGGCTTAGATATTCCATATGAAAGGTAATGCTATAGAGATATCCTTTACCAAATATGAAGAGAATCTAACATGTGGTCACAGAGATATGAGCAATCAAAAATGTTTAACATAAAACTTTGACGTAAAGGTTGACGAACGGTGGGACAGACGGAAGTACGAACGAACTAACGAATGAACGAACAGATGAACGAACCAATGAATGGACGGAAAGACGAAAACTATACACCCCCTGACATACTTCGTATGCCGGGCGTATAATAATGATGGATGGACAGACAGTCAGACAGACATTGATTACTCTATGCCTATGACCTCAGTGGCACCTCAAAGAAGAGCTGTCATCAGACAACATAGCTTGCCTGTAAATGTGTCTTAGTCTGTCATCTTGAGATCATGAGCAGCAGTACTGCTGAATAAAACATTGCAGTAATATCAACCATGATTTGGTTTGGAAAAATATTTGTGGTCAAGGGAAGGGTGGATAGTGGGTGGCAATAAAAGATCTGTATCATAATATAGTGCCGTAATGACCATCGAATGGACGGAAAGACGAAAACTATACACCCCCTGACATACTTCGTATGCCGGGCGTATAATAATGATGGATGGACAGACAGTCAGACAGACAGTGATTACTATATGCCTATGACCTCAGTGGCACCTCAAAGAAGAGCTGTCATCAGACAACATAGCTTGCCTGTAAATGTGTCTTAGTCTGTCATCTTGAGATCATGAGCAACAGTACTGCTGAATAAAACATTGCAGTAATATCAACCATGATTTGGTTTGGAAAAATATTTGTGGTCAAGGGAAGGGTGGATAGTGGGTGGCAATAAAAGATCTGTATCATAATATAGTGCCGTAATGATCCCAAGTATTGGGACAGACAGGCCTAACCAAACAGTTTAGAGCCTCCACTCGGCATTGAATCCGCAACTCCTGATTCCTGATCACCAGTCAAATACTAATCAAATCTCAAATCATATGCATCCAACTGAGCTACCCAGGCTGGCAATTAAGGGCAGATAACTAAAGAACAAGGATGGCCAGATTGGCCCTTCTTACACTATCCACATCCTTGAACTAAATTGCTCACTAACAATACTTTAAATTTACCCCCGTCCATCAGAGCTTGGAGAAAAAGATTGGGCTGCATGATCCTTCCACACAGAGCTAAAACCGATCCAACAAGAGTACTGGTAAACCGCATAGGTCTAAGCCTGCCCAGAAAAAGTGGTGCAAGTCAGACTGTCCATGCATATAAACCCAAATGGTTTCATTCACGACAGGGACTGAGATGTCATTTCATCTCAATGTCAGGGGGGTAAAAGTTGAAAGCAATGTCTCCAAAATGACATAGTGTTGATGGGGAAGTTAAACCTCAAATCAAACAAACAAATAATAATACTTTAAAGTTAAAGGAGCATAAAGAAATGACCCCCCAAACCAATTTTCTGATGCATCAGAGCTAGGATAGCAAGAACCCCCCCCCTTGCACTCTGCACACCCTTGGACTATAGTGTATACAAGGTTTGATAGAAATCAGTTAAAGGAACATGAAGATTCAGCCAATACACCAAATTATGATGGATGGACAGACAGTCAGACAGACATTCTGATCTCTTCATCAAGTGGCACCGCAAAGAAGAGCTGTCATCAGACAACTTAGCTTGCCTGTTAATGTGTCCTAGTCTGTCATCTTGAGATCATGAGCAGCATAAAACATTGCAGTCATATCATCAATGATTTGGTTTGGAAAATATTTGTGGTCAAGGGAAGGGTGGAGGGTGGGTGGCAATAGTAGATCTGTATCATAAAATAGTACTGTAATGATCCTAAGTATTGATACAGACAGACCTAAGCAAACAGTGTTCACCCAGATCAGTCTGATCTGGGTCTACACTGTTTGCCATTCCATCTGCACTTCTTGGGCTCCTTGCTGGATTGTGGAACAAATTTATTAAAAGTTTAGGAGAATTACAGAAAGTCCTCCAGATGTCTGAATTACAATTCATCCTGTATTAAGCAAGCACCTAAGGGATAATCAAAATGTGCTTGCTTAAGACAGGTGCTTGCTAAATACAGGTGAATTTTCATGCATTTGCTATTTTTGGGAATCAAATGTATGGTTGCTTAAGACAGGTTGCTTGCTAAAAATTGACCCAAGGGTATAGGAGGAGGAGTCACTAAATGTTTATTTCTATCTTTAGCTCTGGCTGCCATCGTGCTCATCTCAACAGAACCATTTTAGCTATTTTGGAAGCTGGTTACCTAAGTAACAATCCTATTAAGTTTCATTGAAATTGGCCAAAGGGTTCAGGAGGAGATGGCATTTTAATTGATTTGATGTTTTTTTCTATTTTTAGCTCTAGTGGCCATCTTGCTCATCAAAGCAGAACCACTTTAGGTTTTCGGGTAAATGGTCACCTAAGCAACATTCCTTTGAAGTTTGAATGAAATTGGCCCAAGGGTATGGGGTTGCCGTTTAAAGATTTTCTGTTTTTAGCAGAAGCGGCCATCTTGTTCATCCCAGCTGAATGATTTTAGCTATTTTGGTAGAGGGTCACCAAAGCAACATTCCTTTGAAGCTTGATTGAAATTTGCCTAAGAGTTGGAATTTAAAGCCAATTGTTTACACTTTTCTATTTTTAGCTCTGGCAGCCATCTTGCTCATCGGAGCAGAACCGTTTTTTCAATTGTGGTGGATGGTCACCAAAGCAACATTTCTATGAAGTTTGAATGAAATTGGCCCAAGGGTGTAGGAGGAGTTGTCGTTTAAAGATATTTCTATTTTAAGCTCTGGTGGCCATCTTGTTTCACTGAGCAGAAGGATTTTATATATTTTTGGTAGAGGGTCACCTGAGCCACATTCCTATGAAGTTTGATTCAAATTGGCTCAAGGGTTCAGGAGTTGGTATTTAAAGACAGTTTGCTGATGATTTTATATTTTAAGCTCTGCTGGCCATCTTGCTCATCGGATTAAACCCAGTTTAGCTAGTTTGATATAGGGTCAACTTAGTGTGAAGTTTTAATGAAATTGGCCCAAGTGTATAAGAGGGATTGTTGTTTAAAGATTTTTCTATTTCAGCTCTTGTAGCCACCTTATTCTACTGAGCAAAACCATTTTAGCTATTTTGGTAGAGGGTGACCTAAGCAACATTCATATGAAATTTGAATGAAATTGGTTAAAGGGTTCAGGAGGAGTTGGCATTTAAAGCCAATTGTTGATGTTTTTCTATTTTTTTCAGCTCTGGCAGCCAACTTGCTCATCAGAGCAGAACCTCTTTAGCTAGTTTGGTAGAGGGTCACCTAAGCAACATTCCTATGAAGTTTCAATGAAATTGGTCTAAGGGTATAGGAGGAGTTGTCCTTTAAAGATTTTTCTATTTTTAGCTCTGGTGGCCATCTTGTTCAAGCAAGCGGAACGATTTTAGCTATTCTGGTAGAGGGTGATCTAAGTAGCATTCCTATGAAGTCTGATTGGCATTGGCCCAAGGGTACAGGAGTTGGCATCTAAAGACAATTGTTGACATTTTTCTATTTTTAGCTCTGGTGGCCATATATTGCTCATCAGAGCAGAACCGCTTTAGCTAGTTTGATAAAATGTCACCTAAGCAACACTCTTATGAAGTTTGAATGAAATTAGCCTAAGGGTATAAGAGTTGTCATTTTAAGATTTTTTTATTTTTAGATCTGGTGGACATCTAGTTCATCAGAGCAGAACGCTTTTAGCTATTTTCCTAGTGGGATTCCTAAGCAACATTCCTATGAAATGTTATTGAAACTGGCCCAAGGGTTCAGGAGGAGTTAGTATTTAAAGCAAATTGTTGATGCTGTATGACACACTACGGCCATTGACCAATCTCAATAGCCCACCATGAGAACTTTCTGCCCAGGTGAGCTAAAAAAATAAACAAACACTTCTTCATGAAGAAAAATGCATTTTACAGCCATGAAAGAAAGGCATGTTATTTTTCACCCTTATCCCACTGAAATTACCAGCTATTAGCCAATCAGATAATTTCATTCAATTCACAAACTGCATGACAAACAGTCTAGAATGTGATCAGATTGCTTCTGAAGAAACCATCTGATAAGGATCTACAGTTTGCAAAGGTCGGGATAGTAGTGAAGAGCAGGATAAGTGTTAATGGGCTATCTGCTTATGGCCATGAGTACTCAGACACCTCAACTCCTTACCAAACTTGTTTTGAAATTTGAACAAGTCACTGCCTGATGTCATGTCAAAAAAAACATGGATGAGTGGCAAACATTGTAGACCCTGATGAGATGCCACATTTTGTGGCATCTCATCTTGGTCTACACTGTTTGCTCTGGTCTGTCTGTCAAAATACATAGGTAAATATGATACATTTCATTTGTAGGACAAAATAGGACAAAACAAAGACTTATGTCAAAAACAATTTTATTAAATTCAAAATAAAATTAGAAAAATCTCTGAACACAAAGTAAAATGAACACTTCACAACCGAACAATGTCAATAACAATTCATAACTAAAAAATGTAAACACATAACAATTGTCAGCTGACATGATTAAAAAATAAATTTTGATACAATTACAGTGAAGCTGCAATGACTTGATCACTGATGACTAGTTAATCATGGATGATTTAAACTCATTCTTGAGTAATGCTGACACGATTAACCGGATAATCGATTAATTGATCGATACATTCTACAAAAATGATTATCCCTAATGTTTTGTTAGTTATCGATTATTCAATAAGTATAGTTAACTACACAACATACTGCCTAAAATAGCTGGAAGAATGGCAAACAGTGCAGACCCTGATGAGACGCCGCATTCCGCGGCATCTCATCTGGGTCTACACTGTTTGCCCAGGCCCGTATGTCCTCATACATAGGTTATATATAGCAAGAATCATGCTCAGAAGAAAGCCAGGCTAGTTAAATTATGATAAAATATGCAGTGATTACTAATCGGTTATCGAGCACAATGGCCTGACTGATAATCGATCATCTTTTCAGCTCCGATTAGCCAGCCCTATTCTTGAGTACATATGGAAATTTAGAGAATAATTGTATGATAATTTGCCATTTTGGGAGGTTAATCAGCAGTTTTAGTCGAAATTGGGTTTTACTGCAACACCCTAGCGGAGCCGTAAAATGGAGTTTGCGACCGTTAAAATCACGATTTACTCCCCAAATGATAATTTTCCATCCAATTATCCCCATTCCAATGCACTTATATGATTGTTTTGTAAAAACTGAACTATTTTGCACAAAGCGGCAGGCTCTGTGAGCTGCATAAAACCAAATGCCAGCTGCTAAAAAGGGACGTTACCTGGCATGTTTCCGGCAGTGTATCAAAGAATATACTGTTGCAAATATTTTACATTAACCAATCAGACGTTGCCTTACATAGGCAAGTGCATTAGAATATCTTGTCACTCCAGATATCAATAATATATATAGTGAAATTTCAATAACTCATACACGGATGTCTTCTCTACTACGGTTAATTCAAACTTAATTCTGGAGCCCCTAGAGAAATCTTCCAATAGCCCAAGATATTATATTTGGATTTTTTTATTTATTTTTTTTTGGTTTTATGGCTCTTTCAAGGTTATTTTACTCATATCGAGCCCATTGTTAATCAAGTGGGCGAAAACAAGAGTACCTCGAGAAAACCATCTGAACTTCCATTGCAGAACTTGGTGTCTCACGTGACCCGAGCCAGACCTAATGATTAAGTGTCTGGGCTCTTATCCACTAGGCCATGGAGGCCAGCTTCTTATATTTCGATACTTCAAGGAAGTATTCCTGGTTTTATCTTTAAAAGGTATATTGTGTGTACTCATTAGAATCACCTCAATGAGGTGATTCTAATGAGTACACACAACCTACCTTTATTTTGCAGAAGATCATAAAGATACCCTTAACTGATCCTTATTATGCTTTATAACCTGGCACTATAGCTAAACTCCAGTAGTTAAAACTATCCCAATCTCGAACAGTTTTCATGGTCCCAAAGGTATTTGAGTTATTGAAGTTCGACTGTATAGGATAATTTAAGTGTTTTTTCTTACTTTCCCTGTTGGTTTCATTAGGCGGCAGGGCTTGAGAAGTCATTTCATCTCAATGTCTGGAAAAAGTCCCTCAAAATTGGAAACAATGTCTCCAAAATGACCTATATACAGTGTTGATGGGAATGTTAAACTTCAAATCAAACAAATTAGCTTACTTTACCTTGAATATGTATGTTGTGTATACTCATTAGAATTGCCTTGATGAGGCGATTCTAATGAGTACGAGGCGATTCTAATGAGTACAGACAATATACTGTAATGATCCTAAGAATTGGGACCAATAGGCCTCAGCAAACAGTGCAGACCCAGTTCAGAAGGAGCAGTCGGACCATGGTCTACACTGCCATTCCATCTCCACCTTTTTGACTGCTTGCTGTATTGTGAATCAAATTTGTTAACTTTTAGGACAAATACAGCAAGTCCTCAAGGTGTACGAAAGGCATCTGAATTTTTATGATTTTTATAGTACCTCTACTTCAAGAAGCCCTATAAAGCATCTCTAAGCTGCCTCCTGACCTGGCGTTCAGTGGCCTGAACTTCCCCTATCTCAAACAAGTTTTCATGGTCCCAAAAATGTTTAACCCTTATCCCACTGAACACAACCCCTACCTTTACAAAACAGAAGCCTTCATGGCCGAGTGGTTATGCTACTCGCCTTGTAAACCAGAGGTCGCAGGTTCAATCCCGGGCTTCTCCAGACTTTCGGATGAGTCTTTAAACCAAGGTCCCGTCTTCGTATGACCTTAGCTGTTGGTGGGACTTAAAACTGAAACACTCACCTTTACAAAACACACAATCCCTACCTATACAAACAGTATAGATCCAGATCAGATGGCTTCTGAAGAAGCCACCTGATCAGGCTCTACACTGTTTGTCAGGCAGTTTGTGATCTGAACAAAAACATTATGCCAAGAAATTTGATTGGTTGATGTTGAAAAATGGGTGTGGCTATATTAATTTATTCAGCAGGATAAGGGTTGAGCCATTGAAATTTGACTAGTTATATGACTAGAACATAACACATATACACTAACCTCTTAATAATGCTGTTCCCCCTAGCGTTTGTATTTGTATATTTAAACAAAGCTCCCTAAATATGTTGTATTCACACAAAACGAATTTTACAGAAAAACAATTACAGTGGAATTCCGCTATTAAGACCAGCTAAAACAAGCAAATTCGTTGAATTGATATCCCCCGCCGAATGGGTTTTTCGTGTAGAATGGCAAGAAAATATATCTGGCCAAAATTGAGGATGGTTCTAAGAAGCAAACTAGAGACAATGAGGAAGGGCCCCGGATGAGAGGCTGTACCCTGACCTAATTATCAGTAGAGATTAACTTGTCTGTCAAAGTTGAGGTTTATTTACCTGTTATGTGGTTTCAAGGCTACCAAAATAAAATTCGCGAATGTTAAAAAAAACCGATGTAATCACCGAATAGACAAAATTCCTCAATTTCAATCATTTAAGGGGAAATAACTCTGGATAAAAAAGTCAATCCAGGTAAATCCAAAAAAAAATTGCGCGTGCATCACGGCAGCATAATAATACATATTTATTTCAAGTTTCATTTTATTCCATGCAATAGTTGCTGAGAAGCGGTTCCAGACAAAGTGAGACGACGAAAAATCCAGAATTTTAATCATTTAAGGGGCCATAACTCTGGGTGTAAAAAGTCAATCCAAAAAAAATTTGTGTGTGCATCACCACAGCATAATAATACATATTTATTTCAAGTTTCATATAATTCCATGCAATAGTTGCTGAGAAACAGTTCCTGACAAAGAAGTGAGACGACGAAAAATCCAGGATTACAATCATTTAAGGGGCCATAACTCTTGATGTAAAAAGTAAATCCGGAAAAAAAAATGCGCGTGCATCACCACAGCATAATAATACATATTTATTTCAAGTTTCATTTAATTCCATGCAATAGTTGCTGAGAAACGGTTCCGGACAAAGTGAGACGACGAAAAATCCAGAATTTCGATCATTTAAGGGGCCATAACTCTGGATGTAAAAAGTCAATCCAGAAAAAAATTGCGCGTGCATCACCGCAGCATTATAATACATATTTATTTCACGTTTCATTTAATTCCATGCAATAGTTGCTGAGAAACAGTTCCGGACAAAGTGAGATGACGAAAAAATCCAGAATTTCAATCATTTAAGGGGCCATAACTCTGGATGTAAAAAGTCAATCAAAAAAAAAATTGCGCGTGCATCACTGCAGCATAATAATACATATTTATTTCAATTTTCATTTAATTCCATGCAATAGTTGCTGAGAAACAGTTCTGGACAAAGTGAGACGACGAAAAATCCAGAATTTCAATCATTCAAGGGGCCATAACTCTGGATGTAAAAATTCAATCCGAAAAAAAATTGCGCGTGCATCACCACAGCATAATAATACATATTTATTTCAAGTTTCATTTAATTCCATGCAATAGTTGCTGAGAAACGGTTACGGACAAAAAAGTGTGACGGACGGACGGAAGGACGGACGTTCTCACGAACGGATACTTAAGTGGCTAGGCGTCGGCATATTGACTACTTAAGCGGCAAATTCTCTTAAGCGGCAAGCCACCTAAGAGCGAATTTTTACCACTTAAGTACCCAAATAACGGAATAAACCCCATTTGGACCTACGAATATATACTTAAGTGTCAAAATGTCCAAATTTTTTGCCCCCTAAATGTCGTTTCGTTGGTGCGGATGGACGGATGGACGGACGGACGGACGGACGGAAGGACGGACGGACAACACCAAAACTATATCCCTCCGCCTTCGGCGGGGGATAACTAAGAAAAAATTTTCTTTTAAAACAAATCTAAAAGTTTCAGTTTTTTTATTCTTTGTGTTTTCTACACCTGGCGTCTTGAACTAGTGAAAGACCACTTTTGAACAGTCCCAAAGGCGGTCTTAATATAAGAATTTTACTGTAATTATCATTTATAATCACAGATCTGATCATTTCCTTTTGTACAAGTTACAGTTTTGCTTATTTTTCAATTTTCTCCATGATCTGTATAATTTATTTACAAAGCACCTGGTTATACATAACCAGAAGAAAATTATTGTTATACTAAGCACAAGAAAAATCTGAAAAAATAACAAGAGGGCCATGATGGCCCTGGATCGCTCACCTGATCCATAGGGTATCAAGTGAACCCCTGGACGAGCCATTATTGGCCCCGGGCTATAATATGATTAATCTTGGTAGTGGTCTAAAAGGTGAAGCTTCATACCAAATATCAAAGAATGGAGACTTCTGGTTTCAGACAAGATTTTTAAACGTTTTCCTTATATAAGTCTTTATAAACCTTGGGGTCCCCGGGGCGGGCCATTTTTGCCCCCAGGGTTATAATTTGAACCATTTTGGTAGAAATCCACAAGACAAAGCTTCATACAAAATATCAAAGACCTTGGCCTTCTGCTTTCAGACAAGAAGATTTTCAAAGGTTTTCATTGCCTTGACTTCTATTTCCTAGGGCTATAATTTGAACAATTTAGATGAAGCTTCACACCAAATATCAAAGACCTGGGCCTCGCAGTTTCAGAGTAGAAGATTTTTTTTAAATTTCCCTATATAAGTCAATGTAAAAATGAAGGACCCCGGGGCGGGGGCATTTTTGACCCTAGGGCTATGATTTGAACAATCTTGGTAGAAGTCCACTAGATGAAGCTACACACCAAATTCAAAGAACTGGGCCATCCAGTTTTGGAGAAGAAGATTTTTAAAGATTTTCCCTGTTAAACCAAAGGGCCTCCAGGTGGGAGCATTTTTCGCCCTAGGCCTATAATTTGTACAATCTTGATAGAGGTCCACTAGATGAAGCTTCACACCAAATATCATAGAACTTGGCCTTGCGGTTTCAGAGAAGAAGATTTTTAAAGATTTTCCCTATATAAGTCTATGTAAAACCATAGGCCCCCGGGGCGGGGGCATTTTTGGCCCCAGGGCTATAATTTGAACAATCTTGGTAAAGGTCCACTAGATGAAGCTTCATACCAAATATTAAAGACCTGGGCCTTGTGGTTTCAGAGATTTTAAAGATTTTCCCTATATAAGCCTATGTAAAACCAAAGGGCCCCGGGGTGGGGCATTTTTGGCCCTAGGGCTATAATTTGAACAATCTTGATAGAGGTCCACTAGATGAAGCTTCACACCAAATATCAAAGACTTAAGCCTTGTGGTTTCAGAGTAGAAGATTTTTAAAAGATTTTCCCTACATAAGCCTATGTAAAACCAAAGGCCCCCGGGGCGGGGGCATTTTTGGCCCCAGGGCTATAATTTGAACAATCTTGGTAGAGGTCCACTAGATGAAGCTTCACACCAAATATCAAAGACCTGGGCCTTGTGGTTTCAGAGAAGAAGATTTTTAAAGATTTTCCCTATATAAGCCTATGTAAAACCAAAGGCCCTCGGGTAGGGGGCATTTTTGGCCCCAGGGCTATAATTTGAACAATCGTGGTAGAGGTCCACTAGATGAAGCTTCATACCAAATATCAAAGACCTGGGCCTTGTGGTTTCAGAGAAGAAGATTTTTAAAGATTTTCCCTATATAAGCCTATGTAAAACCAAAGGCCCTCGGGGCAGGGGCATTTTTGGCCCCAGGGCTATATTTTGAACAATCTTGATAGAGGTCCACTAGATGAAGCTTCACACCAAATATCAAAGACTTGGGCCTTGCAGTTTCAGAGAAAAAGATTTTCCCTATATAAGCCTATGTAAAACCAAAGGCTCCCGGGGCGGGGGCATTTTTGGCCCCAGGGCTATAATTTGAACAATCGTGGTAGAGGTCCACTAGATGAAGCTTCATTCCAAATATTAAAGACCTGGGCCTTGTGGTTTAAAAGAAGAAGATTTTTAATATATTTTCCCTATATAAGCCTATGTAAAACCAAAGGGCCCCGGGGCGGGGGCATTTTTGGACCTAGGGCTATAATTTGAACACTCTTGATAGAAGTCCACTAGATGAAGCTTCACACCAAACACCAAAGATGTGGGCCTTGCGGTAAAAGAGAAGAAGCTTTTTAAAGATTTTCCCTATATAAGCCTATGTAAAACCAAAGGCCCCGGGGGCGGGGGCATTTATGGCCCCAGGGCTTTAATTTGAACAATCTTGATAGAGGTCCACTAGATGAAGCTTCATACTAAATATCAAAGTCCTGGGCCTTGTGGTTTCAGAGAAGAAGATTTTTAAAGATTTTCCCTATATAAGCCTATGTAAAACCAAAGGCCCTTGGGGCAGGGGCATTTTTTGCCCCAGGGCTATAATTTGAACAATCTTGATGGAGGTCCACTAGATGAAGCTTCACACCAAATACCAAAGACTTGGGCCTTGCGGTCAAAAAGAAGAAGATTTTTAAAGATTTTCCCCATATAAGCCTATGTAAAACCAAAGGCCCCTGGGGTGGGGGCATTTTTGGCCCCAGGGCTATAATTTGAACAATCTTGGTAGAGGTCCACTAGATGAAGCTTCATACCAAATATCAAAGACCTGGGACTTGCGGTTTCAGAGAAAAAGATTTTTAAAGATTTTCCCCATTTAAGCCTATGTAAAACCAAAGGCCCCCGGGGCGGGGGCATTTTTGGCCCCAGGGCTATAATTTGAACAATCTTGGTAGAGGTCCACTAGATGAAGCTTCATATCAAAAGCAAAGACCTGGGCCTTGCGGTTTCAGAGAAGAAGATTTTTAAAGATTTTCAGTAAAAAAATCTATTTTTAGCTCCTGTGACCTAGATGTGCAATGGACCGGAACCATTTGAACAACTTTGAAAGGGGACCACCTAAGGATCATTCCTGTGAAGTTTGGTCAAAATCCGATCAGTGGTTTAGGAGGAGATGTCGTTTGAAGAAAAAGTTTACGCACGCACTCACGCACGGACGCACACACTTCGGACAAAAAGTGATCCCAAAAGCTCACCTTTTCACTACGTGACAGGTGAGCTAAAAAATAATTAATAATCTCTTTTCAATAGGAGGGCTTTTCCTTAAGGAAGCAAATCAGAACATTGCTTGTAAATGTCTTATTTCTTTCCTTTAACCTTTGCCCTGCTGAACATGATAACCCCTACCTTAGCAAACAGTGTAGATCCTGATCAGATGGCTTCTGAAGCAGCCAACTGATCAAGTTCAACAGTCACTGAGTTTGTGAATTGAACAAATACCTTAAATCTAGTAATTAGATTCGCTGAGTCAGAAAAAATAATTTATTCAGCAGGACAAGGTTTAAAAGCTGGCTGTATGATACAGAAGGATCTTGCTTTATATTAAGGGAAACGGGAACACCAGACAGATTTTTCTGCCATTTTTCAAAGGGAGACAACTTTCTGGACTTCCTGTTCGCTTTTCTATTAGCTCTGTTCCACTGAAAAGGGGGTCTACTCTTAAAGGAAAGAATTTGCTCCTCAGGAGCAAATTCTTTCCTTTAAGAGTTGACCTCTATTGACATGGGAGACAAAAATACTTTTGCAGGAGTTGCCTCCTCTGAAGGTGTATCCTTTCCCTTAGGTGATCTCTCCTGATTGCAAATACAGTAAAACCTGTCATAGTGGCCACCTTTATAAAGCAAGCAACCTCGTTTAAGCAGGCCCACATTCAGTCCCCAAAACAGGCAAATACTTAAGCCTCACCTATATTTAGCAATCATCTGTCTTAAGCAAGCATATTTTTTTTTGTTTGTTTGAATTTAGGTTTTACATCCCCATCAACAGCATTTAAATCATCTTGGAGACATTCTTCCAATTTGTGGGACTTTTACCCGACACTGAGATAAAATGACATCTCAAGCCCTGCTGCCCGAACAAACCAAAAGGGTTTATATGTAGGGATGGTCTGACTCGCACCACTTTGCCTGGGCTGGCTTAGACACTCTAAGCAGTTTACCAGTACTCATGTAACAGCTCTGTGTAGAAGCATGGTGCAGCCCAATCTATTTCTTCAAGCCCTGATGGGCGGGGGCCCTTAATACAAGTTGGACTGATGCCTATAATGGTTTCCTCAACGCTGCTTCAGTTTAAACTGTATTTGACCTCTGAGTATAAATACAGGTACACCCCAACCTCTTTATAACACTATTAATGAGGTCCAAAACAGAAACTCTGTTAATAGTTAAACAACCGTGTAATATCCAAACAAAAATGTATAGATTATATAGAAAAATGACCATGGTCATTTTTCTATATAATCTATACATTTTTGAGATCCATCTTGAAACTATGTTATATTGAAAACCGTGTTTTTGTGAACCGTTTTAAAACGAGGTTGTGGTGTATATACTTTCTTAGATGCTTTTCAATGAATGATGAAGATTTCTCAGTGAAGTCTACATCAATATCTTCACTGTTTTTATTTTTCACTGTTTGTTCCCTAGCTACTGGAAGTGTTTTGTTTGTTTGTTTGATTTGAGGTTTAACATCCCCGTCAACACTGTAAAGGTCATTTTGGAGACTTCGCTTCCAATTTTGTGGGACTTTTACCCGACATTGAGATGAACTGACATCTCAAGCCCTGCCATCCAATGAAACCAATAGGGTTTAAAAGCATGGACCGTCCGACTTGCACTGCTTTGCCTGGGCAGGATTAGATTCTCTAAGCGGTTTTACAGTACTTGGGTGCCGGTCGGTTTTAGCTCTGAGTGGAAGCATCATGCAGCCCATCTATTACTTCAAGCCCCGATGGGAGGGGGCCATTATTGCTGATGTTAGTTGGAGTTTAACGCATATATGCCTAACAGACCTTTTTGGGGACTTGGGCAAACAGTGCAGACCCAGATCAGATGCCACAAAATGTGGCATCTGATCTGGGTCTACACTGTTTGCTGAAAGCACATACATTTTTGCAGAACTTACTACTAACAAAACAAACCTGGCACCCCTATAGCTGGAAATGGACCACTCCAAACTTATAAGGTGCGAGATTCCATTGTCATATAGGGGTTAATGACTTATTCAACACTTCTAAGATCATTATACCCCCCCAAACGAAGTTTGAAGGGGGTATATAGGAGTCAGCTTGTCGTCTGTCGTCGTCGTCTGTTGTCGTCGGTCCGTTACAAAAAACTTTAACATTGCTCATTTTGAGCTGGTCAGTTTACCTAACCACACTTTCCCTGAGCAGGCTTTCAAATAGTAAGGGGAATGGATACACCTTCAGGGGAGGCAACTCCTTCAAAAGTAATTTTGTCACCCATGTCAATAGGGATCAACTCTAAAAGGAAAGAATTTGCTCCAGAGGAGCAAATTGTTTCCTTTAAGAGCAGACCCTTTTTTCTGTGAAGCTAAGTTTATAGAAAAACGAACAGGAACTCCCAGAAGTTGTCTCCCTTTGAAAAATGGCAGAAAAAATCTACCAGGTGTACCCATTCCCCTTAAGTGGGTAACCACTACAGGGCACAAACTTCAGTATAATTACATCGCAAAGTGTCCAAGCACAAATAAATGTTTAATGCACCTATTTCATTACTAATTTCTTCAACCCTTACAACGCTGAATATACAGTATAGATCCAAATGGCTTCTGAAGAAAACATATGATCAGGATCTACACTGTCATACAGATTGTGAACTCAATAAAAACATTATACCAAGTAATTTGAATGGTGGATAGTCAAAAATGGGGGTTGCACAATTAATTTATTCACAGGATAAGGATTAATTAGGGCCCAGTTGCTCGAAACCAATGATGTTATTTGTAAATAGTCTTTAAAGCATTGATCATTTAATATGGCAAATATGCTGATATTTTTACTGAAAAAATGTGAGTAGCTTTTCCATTTGCAAAAGCTACTCACATTTTCAGTAAAAATACCAGAGGATTATAGATACTGTACTTGTTTTTATCATATGATAGTCTGAGAGTGTAATACCGCCATGTAATATTTTCGATAATCCACTAGTGGATTAAATATGCAAATTAGCTAGATACGTCCCGTAACGTTACATGTACGACGTCCTTAACGATGTCGCATTTACTAACGGCGGAATATTGACATTTTTGTAAACAATCGTGGATAAAATGCATTTTAAATGTCATATGATAAATAGAATCTTGCATTCGTGCTCATGTATTATTGAATTTATTAAACTCGTTGAGCCTCGCATTTTATCCCTTTTCCTCAACTCTTTTAATAAAATCAATAATACATGTACACTCATGTAAGATCCTCTATATCAATAATAGTCTGAGAGTGTAATACCGCCATGTAATATTTTCGATAATCCACTAGTGGATTAAATATGCAAATTAGCTAGATACGTCCCGTAACGTTACATGTACGACGTCCTTAACGATGTCGCATTTACTAACGGCGGAATATTGACATTTTTGTAAACAATCGTGGATAAAATGCATTTTAAATGTCATATGATAAATAGAATCTTGCATTCGTGCTCATGTATTATTGAATTTATTAAACTCGTTGAGCCTCACATTTTATCCCTTTTCCTCAACTCGTTTAATAAATTCAATAATATATGAACACTCATGTAAGATCCTCTATGAACAGTTAACATTTTGACTACTAATGAGTCCATTGAGCTAAAGATGCTTTGAACAACTGGGCCCTGATTTTCAATGGCTTTCATTTCTGTAAGAATCTTATAATGAATTAATAACAAAAATCCTTTAATATTCTATTAATACACCACAACCTCTTTATAACACTATTGTTTGGGTCCAAAGCAGAAACTGTGTTAGTTAAACAACCATATTATACCCAAACAAAAATGTATAGATTTTATAGAAAAATGACCATTTATGGTCATTTTTCTATTTAACCTATACATTTTTTGAGATCCAACTTGAAACTGTGTTCTTCTATCCAAAACAGTGTAATAACTAACAGTGCTATAATGTAGTGTTAAGACTAACTAGAAATGTGTCCAGACGACACAGATGCCCCCGCCAAGGGCCTCGCCTCACCCCGAAAATCCATGTTGCAACAAAATTTTCTGAGTGTGTGACCTTGACCTTGAGGTCATGGGCAGGGTCGTTGGTATGGGTGAATGAGACTTGGGACCTGTATCTATCATCATTCCAAATACGAAGCCAATCTATAAATATGAGCCCTAAAACTTTAAAAGCATAATAAGACTAAGTCTATGACCTTGACCTTGAGGTCAGGGGTGGGGGTATATACAACTTTGGACCTGTAACTATCATCATACCAAATATGAAGCAAATCTATATGGTTTGCTGAGTATGAGCTATTAATAAACTTTAAATAAAAAATTTCTTTGTCTGTGACCTTGACCTTTAGGGCACGTGCATGGGTGGGGTATTGGACCAGTATCAATCATCATACCAAATATAAACTTAATTCATCGTACGATTTGGAAAATACAGTATAGCTCCAATATATCGCGTTCCGATATTTCACGATGTCCAATCTATCGCGGTCGCGCCGTGGATCCCGTTTTTTTTTCCTTAAAAATAAGAGTTTTAAGTTGTTAAAATTTATTTAAAACCAGGTTAAACCAGGCGCCAATTGTCAGTTCACACATTATAACCAAATAATCCAATTAGCGTCAGTTAGAACAGGTATTGGCGAACAATTAATCTTAATCCCCAAACTTGTCATAACTGAGTAATCCACTCAATGCTCAATCAGACAACGATGTCCGCTGCCATTTTCATGCACACGATCGGTAAATGACGTCATCCGACTCCAGCATCCCCACACATGTTTAATGTCATTGTGTGTATCTCTTTCATAAAAAAAAATGTTTGAAACCGGTAAAAAATATTTTCTTCATAGCTAAACGGTTGTGAATAGAGGTGGATAGAAAACCAGCGCTTTAAACAGCTCCCGAATTATCCCCAAAAGCTCCGTGTCAATAGCCAACAACAGCGTTTGACTTTTCCCGCCCAGCGTCTGCTATTTGGCGCCAAAACATAAACATTCACGAGATCGCAGAAAAGTCCGTTTAAAATATGCAAACATCTACCGTTAGATGTAGCTAATTGTCTGAGGAGGGATTAAATCGTTTTCACATTGATTGTGGATTAATTTTTATGATTGGAGAATAAACGCCAATTAGAGACATAACTTGACCATATTTTCACACCTTATCGACACGCACCGCAGGGTGGCAATTATATGACAGGGATTAACAATAGTGTCATACTTGAACCGTAATAAATACACAGATGGTTTGTCTCTCAATTGACAGTGCAGCAATTATTGCGATTTACTTACTGGTCTAGTTTTACCTTTTTTAAGGACACAAAAAGACTGACAGTTGTAGACGATTTTTTTTACACTTGCCCGAAATCATAACACAATAAAATGATAGTTTTGTTGTTGTATAGTTTTTCGGGCAGTGGTATCGCCGCGACTTGTATTGGCATCTCGGCAAACTACCGCGACTTATATCGCGCTCCGACCACATCGCGGTTTTCGGGCTATGGACCCCGACTACCGCGATATATCGGAGCTATACTGTATAAGCTCTTAAAATATCTAATTAAAAATTTCTAAGTCTGTGACCTTGACCTTGAGCTCATGGGCATGGGTGGGAGTATCGCTGAATAAAATGGACAGGTATCTAACATCATACCAAATATAAACTCAATCCATCACACGATTTGGAAAATATCAACTCTTAAAATATCTAATTAAAAATTTCTCTTAAGTCTGTGACCGTGACCTTGAAGTCATAGGCATGAGTGGGGGTATTGCCAAATAAACATTTGGACCTGTATCTATTATCATAGCATATATAAGCCAAATCCATAATATGATTTGGAAAATTTGTGCTCTTTAAAATCTTTAACATTAAAATTGTCTAAGTCTGTGACCTTGACCTTGAGGTCATAGGCATGGGTGGGGGCATTGCTGAATAAAACATTGTACCTATATCTATCATCATATGAACCAAAGCCATCATAAAAGTTCAGGTTCTACCAGGTACAAATACCTTAAATGGAGTCTTTAACATGGAAAATTTCTAAGTCCATGACCTTGACCTTGAGGTCATAGGCATGGGTGGGGGTATCGCTGAATAAAACTTTGGACCTATATCTATAATCATACCAAATATGAACCAATTCCACCAAATGGTTTGGAAAATATGAGTTCTAAAATGTTCAGGTCTACCTGTTACAAAAACCTTAACCCGAGTCTTTAACAATGAAAATTTCTAAGTCTGTGACCTTGACCTTGAGGTCACAGGCATGGATGGGGGTATTGCTTAATGAAACTTTGAACCTATATCTATCATCATACCAAAGATGAACCAGTTCCATCATCAAATGGATAGGAAAATATGAGTTCTAAAAGTTCAGGCTCTACCTGTTACAAAAACCTTAACCTGAGGTTACAGGATCACGTACGTAAGTACACACACACGTACAGACGGACGTACACATGTACGCACTTACGGAAAACCAAAAAATTATATGCCCCCGGAATCATGCCGAGGCAGGGGCATAAAAAGGTAAAAAATTTCCATAATATGAATGCATCTATTTCATCGCTCACTCATTTCTCGCATCTGATCTTGAATGGCTTTCATTTCTGTAAGACTCCACTAAAATACATTTAATAAAGGCTATAAATGTCAATATTTCTGTTATATGAGTGCATCTATTTCCTCACGCATTTCATGTATTTGATCTTGAATGGCTTGAATGGCTTTCATTTCTGTAAGACTAGTGTATCAACTCCACTAAAATACATTAAATAAAGGCTTAAATGTCAATATTTCTGTTATATGAGTGCATCTATTTCCTCACGCATTTCATGTATTTGATCTTGAATGGCTTTCATTTCTGTAAGACTTGCATATTCCATTAAAATACATTAAATAAAGGCTTAAATGTCAATATTTCTGTTTAATATATGAAGGCATCTATTTCCTCACACATTTCATGTATTTGATCTTGAATGGCTTTCATTTCTGTAAGACTTGCATATTCCATTAAAATACATTTAATAAAAGCTTAAATGTCAATATTTCTGTTATATGAGTGCATCTATTTCCTCACTCATTTCTCGCATCTGATCTTCAAGGGCTTTCATTTCTGTAAGAATCTTGTCCTCTACGTCATCAAGAGTCAGCTCATCATCCTCCTTCACACTAGTACTGGCAATGGGAACCTGTTGTTCTGTGGTGGAGCTGGATGCTGAAATAACCAAGATCTTGTTAAGGTAACCAATAATACACCTTGATTGGGTGTAGTTTCAAGTTTTTTTTTCTCTAGGAACTACTCTTAACCCATTCTGAGTTGAACAGAATCTTCCAAAAAACCTTTTTTATACCGTCATTTCATATAATGACAAAACTCGTTACTGGAACAAATCCTTTGCTCAAGAAGGCTGGGGCTAATTGAGATATTCAAGAATACTGTATTTATTACTCCAAGAACCAAATATTGTGGATATTTGTTAGAATTGCCTCGCAGGCGATTCTAACAAATGTCCACAATGTTTGTTTCTTAGATTAACTGAGGGGATAAGGCCCTTTATTATTTAGTATACTGCACCTTATTTGAATTCTTTACAGCGGCCAGTTCTTTATAACGGTAAACTGTAAGGGAACAAATACTGTTGTTAGAACGAGGGTCCTCTGTGGTAGAAATCCATTTCGAAATTTAGGGGTGTAACCAATGGCTTGATTGTTTACTATGACTGATTCAAACTTGGACTTGAGTTGGGTCCGTGTCCTTGATGCTGCATACCAAGTTTCAAGGTCACCTGGGAAGATTTTTTAAGGTTTTTATCATATACGGGCATGGTGGCCATCTTATCACGTGACTCCAAATAGCTTCAGATAACAAACATTTGTGGAGATTTTTCATTATTTTTGAAAGGTAGGTGTGTGTACTATTAGAATCGCCTCATCACTGCAATTATAATGAACACATCCAATATATTTTATTGAATGGAAGCTTGATCCCCGTTACCGTAATGAATCTTAAGTATTGGGACAGATAGGCCTAAGCAAACAGTGCAGACCCAGATTAGACTGCTCCTGAATATGTTCTATAAAAGGGTTATCCTTTGGAAACAAGGAATACACCACAGAACTGAAAAATATGGAGTGAACATGTTTTCTGGGCCAGACTAGCTAGTTTCGGCCAATTAGGCCTCATCAGTGACCCTCAGATATTTTCAAAATTCCACAATGGAACCAATGATCCCAAAGGACAAGAAAATATAATCTACACTATGAAGTCTGATCTGGTTCCACTCTGTTTGCCATTCAGTTTGGACTCCTTGCTGGATCTTGAAACAAGTTCGCAAGTCCTTAAGCTGTCCAAATTGGTATGTACCTTCACTTGGCAATATGATTAACCCTTTTTGTACCAAATGGAATCTTCCTTTTTATATAGCGCTGTGGTGCAGTGGTAAAGTATCGGCCTCGGGATCGAGAGGTACCGGGTTCGAATCCCACGAGCGGCAAGTGTTGTTTCCTTGAGCAAGAGACTTTATCCACATTGCTTAGTACTGGTTCTACCCAGGAAAAGAGGGCCACATGGAAGATTAGTACTAGTTTACTAAATGTGTTACCCTCTATAAACTAGAGCTATCACTAAAGGTGATGAATACCCCCACAAAAACTGCCTTGATAGTACATCAGCGGCATTTTGCAATTTTTCCACTTGAAAGGGGCCATAACTATGTCGAAAATTGACGAATTGTAGTGGAAATCGAACTTGACCTGTATTTTATGATGTTACATCAGTGTACCAAAAATTATAAAAATCGGTGAAGCGCTTTTTGAGTTATCGTCCGGAAACCAAGTCAACAGACCGACAGACATGCTCACTCCTATATACCCCCCCAAATTTCATTTGTGGGGGTATAATAAGGTCGATTATTATTATTATTATTATTATTATAAATATAGCAGGAGTCCACTTCAAAATCTAGGGGTGTCAGATTGTGTTTTCTTCAAAAATTATCAGGAAAATGGCTAAACTTTTATCAAACAGTGGAGGCCCTGATCAGGCGCTGCGTTCTGCAGCATCTGATCTGGGCCTGCACTGTTTGCCAGGGTACCCGTTTTGGGGTTTTTGGTACAAAATGGGTTAACCTTCAATTGCTCAAACTTCCTGTGTCTCAAACAAAGTTTCATCATCCCAAAAGTATTGGAGACACAAAAGTTTCAACAAAAATGGTTTCTTAGCCTAATTCAAATCACAAGCAAGGAACAGAAGCAAAATGGTTAACGATGTTATATTACTCAAAGACAAATAAAATTCTGTAAAAATTACAGCTATATGTTTACCTAATTCACTGGCTTTCTGGTCGAATTCAGAGGGAACCGTCGCAAACTTCAGACTGGGGGTGCTTGGTGATTCATCATGGAAGGTTAGTCCAACACCTAACTTCTTCTTCATTTCCTTTTTACCTGCTATAAGAAAAACCTCTGCATTCTTTAATCCTTAAGATGCCAAGAAAAACTACCTGAAAATGTTGTCTGCTTTTGTCGTCTGCTAAATATTTTTGCAACTTTTTGAAAATATTTTTGCATACAGGCAAACAGTGTGGACCCAAATCAGACTGCTCCTAGTTTACAAGAAGGACTGTTAAAGTAATCAGCTGACAACATTTGTTGTGATTGGCATAATGTATCAACCCTTTTTCAACTGTTTGTTTTGTTTGATTTGAGGTTTAACGTCCCCGTCAACACTGTAAAGGTCATTTTGGAGACGTTGCTTCCAATTTCGTGGGACTTTTACCCGACATTGAGATGAAATGACAACTCAAGCCCTGTCGCCCAATGAAACCAATAGGGTATATAAGCATGGACGGTCCGTCTCGCACCGCGGTTCCTGGACAGGCTTAGATCCTCTAAGAAATCTCCCTCTCTATATTTAGCAAGAGCCAATTTTGAAATTTAGGGGTATCTCTCGCGTCATCATAGCTCCAGATAAGGATGCATAACAAGGATAATTTTTGGATAATTTTTCTCATTTCTCATTAAAACATATGTCGCGGATACTTGTACTTGTACAATGGGGCGATTCTAACAAGTACCCACTACATCTTTCTAAACAGAAATAGGGAAAATTATTCCTTAATTATCTTTATTAAGGATGCTCACTCATACAACAAAATATATATAGATACAACTACTTTTATTTATCTCCTTTTCACATAAAACATTATTGGCAGTATATGGACACCGAGTAGATTCAGGTCGAAGGGGGGACGCAGTGACAGCATATAACCTTGCTCGCACGAAAACGGGCACCAAATTATTAATTTGTTTGCACTCAAAATATTGTGCAGTCCAATTTTGAATTTTGAGTATTCCAAAATATGCGCACACTCCAAATGTGTGCTCCAAGATTTTGTAACATTCCAAAAATTGCGCACTTCCTATAGTATGCTCCAAATTTTGTAACAGAGTATTCCAAATATTGCGTACATCCTGTTTGTACGCTCCACAATTTTTTAACATTCCAAATATTGCGCACATCCTGTTTGTACGCTCCAAATTTTGTAACAATCCAAATATTGCGCACATCCTATTTGTACGCTCCAAGTATTCCAAATATTGCATACATCTTGTTTGTATGCTTTACCATTTTTAGCATTCTAATGTGTGCTCCAAGATTTTGTAACATTCCAAAAATTGCGCACTTCCTATAGTACGCTCCAAATTTTGTAACAGAGTATTCCAAATATTGCGTACATCCTGTTTGTACGCTCCACAATTTTTTAACATTCCAAATATTGCGCACATCCAGTTTGTACGCTCCAAATTTTGTAACAATCCAAATATTGCGCACATCCTATTTGTACGCTCCAAGTATTCCAAATATTGCATACATCTTGTTTGTATGCTTTACCATTTTTTAGCATTCTAATGTGTGCTCCAAGATTTTGTAACATTCCAAAAATTGCGCACTTCCTATAGTACGCTCCAAATTTTGTAACAGAGTATTCCAAATATTGCGTACATCCTGTTTGTACGCTCCACAATTTTTTAACATTCCAAATATTGCGCACATCCTGTTTGTACGCTCCAAATTTTGTAACAATCCAAATATTGCGCACATCCTATTTGTACGCTCCAAGTATTCCAAATATTGCATACATCTTGTTCGTATGCTTTACAATTTTTTAGCATTCTAAATATTGCGCACATCCTGACTGTACGCTCCAAATTATGTAAAAATCCAGATATTGCGCACATCCTATTTGTACGCTCCATTCTATCCCAACTCTTGTGCACTCCAATTTATGCACTCCAACTAATCTTGACAGTGAGCACTCCGTAATGTGCACTCCAAAATGCATTCCATGACACGCGTTCCATACCATCTTCTGCATTATGCAATGCATACCATGTAATCCATCCCATATTACATATATTCAAATAGCCCCGGCTGCACGTGCGAACCTTACTTATGACTTGCAATTTAGAAAGTTTTAGTATGACCCTGGGGGGAACACATCCTCAGGCTATGGCGAACCACTTCCCTGAAGGAGACGCCACCCAGTTCAAGAAGTTCTGAAAGAAACAAGCCTCAGCTCTGCTCCCAGCAACCAGTACCCGGAATCTAGGCTCAAGAACAAATCTTCAGGTTATGGCGGACCACTTCCATGAAGGAGATGCCACCCAGTCCAAGTAGAAGTCCTGAAAGAAACAAACTTCAGCCTTGCTCCCAGCAACCAGTATTTGGAATCTAGGCTCAAGGCGTAAAGTTTCATTACAACCAAACAGCTGTCTAAGCAAAGCGTCCCCCCTATCGAATGCTGAATTCCGCCACAGCAAATTTATGATGCCCCACATAAATTTGTCCCCCAATTCAGCAAGTCAACATTTTTATGAATATAGCCTTTTTATCCTTGTCCTGTTATTCTAACTACATATTAGGATTTTACATTTGGGAAGAAGGGTCTGTAACAAATTGATTGACTACTTCCTCAAATGTATTTAAAAATATGATATTGCCCACAGCAGTGAGATGAACCCTATTCGTCTTAAATAGCCCTGTTGTATTGAAATCGAGCACATGCTTGATTGTTCGGTCACTACAATTAAAGCAGGCTGTCTACCCGATTGGTTTATACGCCTCCTTTGATCCAGCTTTTTAAGCCCTTCATGAGTGTTGTCCGCACCCAGCCACGACTGACAATTAGGGAGGATGTCTGATCATACCGTTTGGGCTTCGGGATAGATAGAAGCCATGTATGCAAATTAGCTTTTAAAAGTCTTTAAGAAGTTTGCTTTGGGACCACTCAACAAGGTTGTTGCCCCCGAGGTGAATAATTATCATCACAAGGGTTGAATGAAACTGCAGCAACCATTGGAGCTCGGTGTCGTAGTGATCCCAGTGCACCGCTGAACCCTAATAAAAATTTTAGCTAACAATCCCTGCATTAGCTGGAGGTCTGTGAGCTGATACACTGTCAGCAAGGTGTGAAACCAGGGAATCACCGATAATCAATATATCTGTAACAGACAATTTAAAAAAGTATGTACTATGTTACCGCCCCAGTTTTCCATCAACCAAGTTCTTTTATGGCTATACTAGAATACCCTTAGCTGCCAAATTAATAGCCCTTCCAATTCTAAAGGAATGTGCAGCATAAAGTTGCTTTGGAAGTCCTAATTTATTTTCTACAGCTGTCACAAGAATGCCACTGAGCTGGCAGTGCTTTAATGAATGGCCATTCCGGAGGCAAAAGAAGTCTAGACTACCCTCAGGCTTCCACATCATATATTGTTTGACAACCAAGGCAACATATAGATGCATTGATTGCAAGTGGGATGCACGATATTGTTGGAGGGCAGTTATGTCTCAACTAATTCTAAAGATGAATTAAATATTTATCTAGTTTATTTATCTGATTAGAACTATCTCATCCAACATTACCCTGCGTGAGTGGGTATGTGTGATTAGAATGTGGTGTACTGCAAGGTGCAGTGCTCAGTACTCTACATTTTAATAAATGCATAAATTAAAATAAATAAATAAATAAATACATAAATGGAAATATCTCATTAAACATTACCCTCCGTGAGTGGTAAGGTTGATCCGTAGATTTCGTAAAACCCAATTTCGTAAAATCATTCTTCGATATAAAAAGATTGGGTACAACATGGATATTATACGACAGACTGCATGCATGGTAGTTAACCCAATCACGGTTGGCAACTTTGCTTCCCTCTTTAATTGCACGCCGGTGGGTCAGGCCTCAGATTCTATGACGGCTCCAACGTAAAGGCTTATTGAGAATTAGAGAGATCTAATTCAAGGTAATGTTGGTTGGTGCCTGATGCTCTGTCTCTGGTCGGGCTCATCGGAGTCTAACTGTTGGTTTTCTTTTGCTCCAGCATTTCAGTGGTTTCTTGCTGTCGAGTCCTCACCGTTGTCTCACCTCTGTGGTTCTTTGATTTTTGTGTTCACGGAGATGTTGCACTGATGAGTTAGGAGGCCTTCATGCGGACTGAACAAATTATTTGTCTAAATCGCACGGAAGTAAGGGCGAGGATTGTGGCCACGTAAAATCGATTTAAGCCCCCCAGTGGAAATCTTCCACTGACCGTTCCAAGGCGGCTCTTCTGTGGCGATTTATTTATGTTGTTGTTTGTTACTTACTGTGTGTGTCGCTTGTGTCTTTTGGTTTTGGATGGCCATATGGCCATTTTGTGGGAAAGTAACTGTCCTTATGGCCTTCCTTTGTTTGGGTTTCCATTATGGTCTGGTCGCTTAATGTTTGTATTTCTTTCCCTTTGGTGTCTTTTATGGGTGGAGTAAGTTAATTGTATCAATTCCTGATCTTTGTTTTACTTCTACTTTGAAAAGAATGTTGTGTACTGCAAAGTTCAGTGCTCGGCACTCTACATTTTTAATATGTCATGGAAATATCTCGATTAACATTGCCTTCCGTGACTTGGTAAGGCTGGTCTGTAATTTTGAATAGAATGTGGTGTACTGCAGGGTGCAGTTCCCAATACACTACTGTTTTTTTTTTTTTTTTTTTTTTTTTTTTTTTATAAAACAAAAATAAATAACAGAAGATGCTCCAAAGATGGAAAAATTATCCACTGGACCACTGGTCTTATCTCATTACCTACAAAGTAGGCACCAAAACCGAGTTCAAACCCCTTGCACGAATGGTGCAGTGCTGTAAGTCCTCATTTGACATCCAGAACCGGTCATGGGAAACGGAAATACCATAATTTTTTTTTTTTTTTTTTGAAAAATTGTACCCAAAGTTCAAATTCCTTCATATCTGCTGTGATGCGAAGGTGACAGTGTATCTTTGATAAACCACATGTAACATTTATAAATTGCCCACAAAATGGACTCCCTAGTACCAAGCAGGAAACTGTCAAGATAACATATGAATCGTCCCTCAGAAACATGTCTAGCTACCCAGAATTCCAAAAAAGTAGCGACAGTCTCGAAAGTCTGGCGTGCTATGCTGCGACCAAATGGCATTGCTTAAACAAAATAAAACTTCCCGTCAAGCTTGAATCTGAGCTGATCAGAGTCTAAAGGAGAGACGAGTAATAGCCCAAATTTTCCTTTTATATCGGAATTTACCAAAAGGCAACCACAGCCTTAAGCTTGTACAATTTGCACAATATAATATACAAGACCTAATGGTGATATGTGCAGAGTTCATAGCGGACAAGAGTCAAAAGGTCCAGCCACTCTGTCATATCGAATCAGATGAGGTTTGTGGCTTCAAATATGTTTTGAAAGTCAATAAAATTACCTTTAGAAAATATATTGTTTGTGGTCATTGAATTCCCAATATATGTTTAATTGACAGGTTACTATCGATAATACCGGTATATCACACCTGTGATTCAAGCGGCTATGTCCGGCTCAAAAGTAGGTCGGGTGTTCATAAATAAACTAACATTCGACAAACACATGGTCATTTGCATATTTAAAAATAACATAGCTGGTCAGCCGAGCCGTCAAGCTATCCCACAATGCCTGCGCTGTTTTAACTCTGACAACCCAAACTGACGCTATTATACCCGAAAGTCGAGGCATAATCCCTTCAAAAATATAAAGAAAATTCTAAAAGCGTATTTACTTAAAATATGGTACTGTAAGTTAATTTAACGTTACACAATGAGTGCCAAAGGTCATGACCCCTGTGGAAATTCCCCTTACCAAATGTACACAAGAAATATTTTCAATCAGTCCCACACCTCTGGCAAAGATTTTGCTTTTAACTGTTCAAAAATGATCAAATTTTAGCAATAAAAACCGAAGCTTTCACCTCCACCAAATGAGAAACTGGCGGGAAAGATATCCGTTCTTTGTTTCTTTTTACTGAAGAGTTTCCGGCCGACCGTCCTTATATCAGAAATCATATTTAGCCCTTTAATTTCTTCGCTGCATACTATTTATCTTCCATAATAACATTTTTCCCCAAGCTTTATAAGGTACCAAAAACTCGCAGGGCCACCATTGTCACCCATGTATATTTTGCAATTAAAATGGCGATTTTTATGCCGCCGTAGTGTCACTTTTCCTAATATTTTCGTAACGGTGAACTGTCTTAGTTGTCACTTTTCCCTATTTAGTTGTACCTCGTCACTAACGCATTTTATCATTTCCGGTTGCAAAACGAAAGTACCGATAATATTATTGTTGTTCGAGGTCAACCAATGGAAATTCTTATATTATAGCTAAAGGACACCCTCTTCTTCTTTTATTATGAAACATATCTCAACCGAGTCCCGACAACTTTCTCTTGCTGGATTTTTAGTTTTAGATTCTTCTTAAAAAATACAACTTTCTTTTGCTGGATTTGAAAACGGAAAAGGAAGGTTTCCCTGAGCATGCGCAAGACGCCAAACCATAGTTTGGCCCTTAAGACGCTTGACTGCTGAATAACAAACACGGTGCAAGCGTCCAGTAACCTGGACCAACTGTCATGGTGGATGACGAGATCGAAATTGCGATCAGACATTGTTTAAACCTAAATAATGAGAGGTCAAGCCACCCTGAAGCTGCAATCATGACACATTAATGACAGTCCATTCAATTTGTTCGCACCAAATAAATGGGATTATCATTTAGTTGATAATCCCTATTATAACACCTCCTTATCTGGAGCTATGCATCATTTTTAAAGCTCTGCATGCTGGGTATTTTTTTTTAGCAGCAGACGACAGTTTCAAATATTTTTCTATTCTCCCAGATAACAGGACTTGACATCTCATGCAAATTGTCTCCATAGGAGACAATTTGCATGAGATGTCAAATCCTGTTTTCTGGGAAAAATAAGAAAAATATCAACAACTTGTCGTCTGCTGAATTAGCCTAAAAAGTGGTAAAGGTGTGCATCACTTGTGAGCTGTGTCAGCCCATGGAGAAAACAGAATTTTCGTACACCACTAATTTTAGAACAAATCCTACCTCATTAGTATGGAGGAAAATGAAGTCAGGTAATTATTTGTTAAAAGATACTTTCTTGCATTGAACCCAGTGGACTTATGAAGTGCAATGCATGTCTGGGCCCAATTACTCAAAACAATCAATGTTGTTAGTGAATGTATCATTAAAAATTTGATCATTATGGCATATCAGGGCTTGGAGAAATAGATGGAGCTGCATGGTGCTTCCACGCAGAGCTTAAACTGACTACAGATGAGTACTGGTAAACCTCTTAGAGGAACGAAGCCTGCCCACGCAAAGTGAGTGAGTTAGACCATCCAATGCATTTAAGCCTTTTTGATTCATTGGGCGGCAGATGTCATTTCATCTCAATGTCGGGTACAAGTCCCACAAAACTGGAAGCAAGGTCTCCAAAATGACCTAAATATTGTTGATGGGGGCATTAAACCTCAATCCAAACAAACAAAACAGTGGCATATCATGAAATATGCTTATATTTTGCAAATGCTAAAGCTACAGTTTTTCAGTAATAATTTTTGTATATTAGATACTGTACTAGTTATAACAGTAAACATTTTGACCTCTAATGAGTTTGCTCAGATATTAAAGAGGTTTTGAACAACTTGGGCCTGGTTGTGACAAATTTCGAAGGAATGCAGCAAACATTAGTTAGTTTTGGTGAAGATGACATCTGTTCTTGATTCATGAAATGCAAGATAACCCCAAACCTAAATATAATACAGAATAAGAATTTCCCTTCAAAAGAAGTCCACTTCAGGGGCCAGTTGTTCGAGGCATTGTTAGCTTAACAGGCTCATTAGTGGTAAATACTCAATATAGTGGTGTTTTTGCTGAAAAAATGTGAACAATTTGCTGCTCACATTTTTCCAGCGAAAATATCAATATATTTGCCACAATTGAAACGATACGTTATTAACTAATAAGATTATTTTGAACAACTGGACCCAAAACTGACATGCTGTCTATAACAACAGGGGTCTGTAGTAAAAGGAAAGAATTTGCTTCTTTCCTTTTTCTTTTGATCTGTTTAGGAATTTGTTTGTTTGGTGTTTAATGGCCCAGTCAACACTATTTAGGTCACATCGAGCCAGAACTTACTTAACCATGTTTTACCTGGACTGGCTTCTACATACCCAGTTAACCAGTAGTGCACATTCTTTCGCCAGAAACTGACAACTGCTTTTCTTGAACCAGCAGAAGGGAAAGAGATTTCGGAAGGAAAAGAACGACAGTAGAAAAGATTTTATATCCACAAAAAAATGCAAGCTGTTCAACACACAGAGGATCTTACATGAGTGTTCATGTATTATGAATTTATTAGACAAGTTGAGGAAAAGGGATAAAATGTGAGGCTGTGCCTTTTCCTCCACAAGTTTAATAAATTCAAGAGCCTCAAATCTTATACCTTTTCCTCCACGAGTTTAATAAATTCAATAATACATGAGCACAAATGCAAGATTCTGTTTATCATATGTCATTTAAAACGTATTTAATTTATGATTTTTATTCTGATTTACGTGATCCTGTAACCTCAGGTTAAGGTTTTTGTAACAGGTAGACCTGAACATTTTAGAACTCATATTTTCCAAACCATTTGATGGAATTGGTTCATATTTGGTATGATTACAGTTATAGGTCCAAAGTTTTATTCAGCGATACCCCCACCCATGCCCATGGCCTCAAGGTCAAGGCCATGGACTTAGAAATTTTCCATGTTAAAGACTCCAGTTAAGGTATTTGTACCTGGTAGAACCTGAACTTTTATGATGGCTTTGGTTCATTTGATGATAGATATAGGTACAATGTTTTATTCAGCAATACCCCCACCCATGCCTATGACCTCAAGGTCAAGGTCACAGACTTAGACAATTTTAATGTTAAAGATTTAAAAGAGCTCAAATTTTCCAAACCATATTATGGATTTGGCTTATATATGCTATGATGATGGATACAGGTCAAAAATGTTTATTTGGCAATGCCCCCACTCATGCCTATGACTTCAAGGTCAAGGTCACAGACTTAGAAATTTTTAATTAGATATTTTAAGAGTTAATATTTTCCAAATCGTGTGATGGATTGAGTTTATATTTGGTATGATGTTAGATACCTGTCCATTTTATTCAGCGATACCCCCACCCATTCCCATGAGCTCAAGGTCTAGGTCACAGAATTAGAAATTTTTAATTAGATATTTTCAGTTTATATTTTCCAAATCGTACGATGAATTAAGTTTATATTTGGTAAGATTATTGATACTGGTCCAATACCCCCACCCATCCATGTGCCATAAAGGTCAAGATCACAGACAAAGAAATTTTTTATTTAAAGTTTATTAAGAGCTCATACTCACCAAACCATATAGATTTGCTTCATATTTGGTACGATGATAGTTACAGGTCCAAAGTTGTATATACCCCCACCCCTGACCTCAAGGTCAAGGTCACAGACTTAGTCTTATTATGCTTTTAAAGTTTTAGGGTTCATATTTATAGATTGGCTTCATATTTGGACTGAGGTCCCGAGTCTCGTTCAGCCATACCACCGATGCTGCCCATGACCTCAGGTCGAGGTCACACACTTAGAAAATTTTGTTGCAACATGGATTTTCAGGGTGAGGCAGGGCCCTTGGCGGGGGCATCTGTGTCGTCTGGACACATTTCTTGTTGAACAAAAATGCTAATATTTCGCCATCAGTAAATGTGATGTTGTTAAAGATGACATATGTGTAATGTTACCAGACGTAACTAATTTGCATATTTAACCCACTAGTGCATAACCAAATTTAATACATGACATTTGTACAGTCTCAGATGTGATATCATATGCAAGAACTTACTATCATCATCAGACATTGTGGTTTTGTAGTCTTCTTCAAGCTGACCCAGAATTGCTTCTATATCGGAACAATAGGAGGCTGTAACGGTAGAAAAATAATTCACTGAGAAATCTTAGTAAATCCCTTCTGAAAAGGTGATAAAAAGGAATAAATATCTGTATCTTTTTATTTAACTCATAAGATGCCAATCACAACAATTTTCGTCTGCTTTGTTGTCTGCAGGTAATTTTCAAAGTCATTTTTGCAAACAGTGTGGACCCAGATCAGACTGCTCCTGTAGGAGCTGTCTGATCTGGGTCCATACTGTTTTCTTGTATGCAAAAATATTTTTGAAAAGTTTACAGAAAGATGCAGCAGTCGACATAAACAGACGACATTTTTCATAGCATTTTAAGGGTGAAGAAGAACAGGTAAACTTTAAGCAGAGATACCGCAATGATCCGAAGTATTGTGACAGATAGACCTATGCAAACAGTGCAAAGGAGCAGTCTGATCAGAACCTACACTCTTTGTCATTCTGTCTGCACCTTTTGGACTGCTTGCTGGATTGTGAAACAAATTTGTTAAAATTTTAGAAGAATTACAGTCGTCAAGGAGTCTGAATTTTTAGGATTTTTACGGTATAACTTTTAACAAGAATCCTACTGAATCAGGATATGCTGTACCTCTGCAAAGAAAAATCCATATCAGTTGGCTTCTCCAGTTGCGAACAGTGACAATCCAGATCAGATGGTTTTCACTGTTTGTCATTCTGTTGGTACAGAACAGAACATAACTTTATTAGAGATAAACTCAGGCCAAACTCAGGTGGCATAACAGCTTATCATACAAACAAATGGCATATAATAAAGAGACATATATAAACAAGCAAATATGCAACAAGGAAAAGGAAGCAAATACATCACATTACCATGACTATGCAAAATGGTGACTAAGAATTTATTGGAATAAATTACATCAAGTAATTTGACTGGTTGACAGCCAAAATGGGCGCGGCAAAACTGATTTATGCAGCAGTAGGATTAACCCATAAAATGTCAATCATGACCGTTGTCATCTGCTTTGTCGTCTGCTGGTTACTTTAAAAGTCATTTTGCAAACAGTGTGGACTGCTCCTCCAGTGCCTGTACGCAAAGATATTTTTAAAAAGTTTGCAAAAAAATTTAGCAGACATTTTCAGATGGAGTTTTCTCAGCATCTCAAGGGTTAAAGATATTCTGGCTCGATCCCTCACAATATCGACAAAGGATATCATACTCGTGTTACAATGCATGTATATACCCTTTCCTCGCCTTTTAACCCATAAGATGCCGATAAAAACTACATCTGAAAATGTCGTCTGCGTATGTCTTCTGCTAAATTTTTTTTGCAACTTTTTTAAAAAAAAATTTTGCATACAGGCAAACAATGTAAGCCCATATCAGACTGCTCCTACAGGAGCAGCCTGATCTTTGTCCACACAGCAAAAATTACTTTTAAGGTAACCAACAGATGGCAAAGCAGATAACTGTTGTGATTGGCATTTTATGGATTAAGCCCATAACACAAGATAAGCAGAAGTAATGAAGATAATTAAGGAATCATTTTCCTTATTCTTTGTTAGAAACCATGTATCCCCAAATCATCCTCAGTACTCCATCTTATCTGGAACTATGTTAAGATGATCTAAAGTAATACATATTGATGACACAAACAAGAGGTCCACGATGGACTTAATTCGCTCCCCTGATGTACTAACATTGTTTTTACAGGTTTTTCTATATTTAGCTCTGACAGCCATTTTGTACAGAGGAGCAGAACCACTTAATCAATTTTGGTAGAGGGGTCACTCAAGGAACTTTTCTGTCAAAGTTATTTTAAAACTGAGACATTGGAGATGTTCTTTAATGATTTTTCCGTCTTTACCTCTGCAGTCATATGGACATTTTGTTCAGCAGAGCAATTTAAGCAATCATCTGTAAATGATTGATTGATTTGAGTATAATGACATGTCAACCCTTGTGGGTCATTTTGTGTCGTCTCCCAGAGAAAGTGAGTGATAGTGGAGAAAGACAAAAACGAATGGAAGTTTTAAACAGAAGAACAACAACACTCCCTCTCTAACCTTATCTGCTGCAAGGACAACAGGCCTTGTCCAACTGTAAGCCAATATCAGTTGGATGCCCCAGTGACGCAAAATACATGTCACCTTTGCCTCACCCAACCACCCCTCAATCATCAGTACAATTATACTCCTTTGAGATGGTATGTTTCAATGGAACAGGCATAAGATGAGCCATACCCTTTAATCAATTTTTTGGTACAAAAATAAAAGAGAAGTATTTCTGTGAATTGGGTTTGAAATTGTGCCATTGACTCTATTTTCTGGCTCTGCAGGCCATTTTGTTCAGTTGAACAGAACCATTTTAGCAGTTTTGGTAGAGGGTTACCATAAAAAATTCGGCTATAAGGCGATTCGGCTATAAGACGGGACCCCCTTTTCAGTTTTTCTAAGGTGGGATTTTGCTTATACTCTTTTATAAGACGGGTCAAATTTTTGCCATATCTGTCGGGGCCTATTTGCTACCGCCAGATGCCATTTAGATGTGAGAAATAGGCCTTTTTTCATCAGAAGTAACTGAACGTTTTTTTTTTATCGGGGAACACAACACCTAGCTATTCAGTTTCAGAACCAACGCCCCAGCTAGCACAAAATAGCGGCAAACGTCGTATCGCTGTCGGCCCGGTACATGCTTTGCTGGCTTAGGCTACACAGACTTCTATTTAATAGACGACAGGGGCTGACAAATCCATTTCCCAGCCGTCCGGGACAAGACCTAAATCCCGGCCGGGCAGGTGCACTTTGACCTTATGATGCTCGGTCGGGACAAGTGCAAAAAATAAAAAAAAAACGTCTACAACTGCCAGTCTTTTTGAGTCCTTAAATACGGTACTACTAGACCAGTAAGTAAATCGCTATCAATTCAGAGACAAACCATCTGTGTATTTATTACGGTTCAAGTATGACACTATTGTTAATCCCTGTCGTATAATTGCCACCCTGCGGTGCGTGTCGATAAGGTGTGAAAATATGGTCAAGTTATGTCTCTAATTTGCGTTTATCCTCCAGTCATAAAATTTAATCCACAATCAATGTGAAAATGATTTAATTGCTCCTCAGACTATTAGCTACATCTAACGGTAAATGTTTGCATTATAAAATCGGACTATTCTACGATCGCATGAATGGTTATGTTTTGGCGCCAAATAGCAGAAGTCGAACGCTGTTGTTGGTTTTTGACACGGAGCTTCTGGGGATAATTCGGGAGCTGTGCAAAGCACTGATTTTCTATCCACCTCTATTCACATCCGCTTAGCTATCGGGAAAATATTTTTTACCGGTTCCAAACATTTTTTTTAATGAAAGAGACACATGCAATGACATTAAACACGTGTGGGGATAATGCGTCGGATGACGTCATTTACCGATCTCGTGCAGAAAAATCGTAGTGGTGGTTTGTGGGCGGCGATTTATATCAATTAAAAAATCACCGATCGGCTTTTTCCGTATGTCTGGTCTTCGCCGGACATTGCCGGAAAAAAGCCTGCAGTCCATGACCTCGGCTATAAGACGGGGTCAATTTTTTTTGCTCATTTTGGAGGGAAAAATCCTCGCCTTATAGCCGAATTTTTACGGTACCCAAGGAGCATGCCTGTGAAATTATTTTGAAATCCAACCATTAACCTAGATGTTGTTTAAAGGTTTTTTCTCTTTTTAGGTCTGGCGGTCAGTTTGTTCAGCCAAGTGGAACTATTTTGGTAATGCTGGTAGAGGGTCACCCAAGAAACATTCCTGTGAAATTTTGAAATCGTACCATTAGCCTAGGAGGAGATGTTGATTAAAGGCTTTTCTATTTTTAGCTCTGGTGGCCATTTTGTTCAGTAGAGTGGAACCATTTTAGCATCATCCAAGGAACATTCCTGTGAAATTATTTTGAAATCGGACCATTAATAGCCTAGGAGGACATGTCGTTTACATTTTTCTATTTTTAGCTCTGGCGGCCAATTTGTTCAGCAGAGCGGAACCATTTTGCAATTTTGGTAGAGGGTCACCTAATAAATATTCCCGTGAAATTATTTTGAAATCAGACCATAAGCCTAGATGTCATTTAAAGGTATTTCTCAGGTTTTTCCATTTTTAGCTCTGGCGGCCATTTTGTTCAGTGGAGCAGAACTATTTTATTAATTTTGGTAGAGGGTCATCCAAGGAACATTCCTGTGAAATTATTTTGAAATTGGACCATTAGCCTAGGAGGAGATGTGGTTTAAAGGTTTTTTCAATTTTTAGCTCTGGCGGCCGTTTTGTTCAGCAGGGCAGAACCATTTTAGCAATTTCGGTAGAGGACCACCTAATAAATATTCCCGTGAAAATATTTTGAAATCAGACCATTAGCCTAGAAGATGTCGTTTAAATATTTTTTTAAGGTTTTTCTATTTTTAGCTCTGGCAGCCATTTTGTTCAGCAGAGCAGAAATATTTTAGCAATTTGGGGAGAGGGTGTGAAATCTTTTTTGAAATCGAACAATTAGCCTAGATGTCGTTTGATGATTTTTCTATTTTTAGCTCTGGTGGCCCTTTTGTTCAGCAGAGCGGAACCATTTTAGCAATTTAGGTAGAGGGTCACCCAAGGAATATTCCTGTGAAATTATTTTAAAATTGGCAATGTTGTTTCGGAGGAGATGTCATTTGAAGAAATTGTTGACGGACGCCGGACAAAAAGCGATCACAATAGCTCACCTTGAGCACTTCGTGATCAGGTGATCTTAAAATGGCTTGTTTTCTTATTTTTTCTCTCCCAAATGCAACAATGTTTCAGCAAACCGTCCTTGCAGGTAATATACCAGATTTCATGTTCTTTCCCCAAAGTGCAGGTCATTATATACACAGCCAAAATATGCTATATCTGAATATTTTAAAATAGAGTTTAAAAATTATCAAGGGGAACTGATACACCAGGCATTTTCTCTGCAATGTTTACAGGGGAGACAACTTCTGGGACATGTTTACTTTCCTGTAAACTCACTCAGTCCCTCTAAAAGAGGGGTCTGTTTTGTTTGTTTGTGTTGGAGCTTAACTGCCCAGTCAAAACTAATTAGGCCATATTGAGTCAGACAGTTTACCTATCCACACTTTTTCTGGGTATGCTTATATGTAAATGGTTAACCAGTACAGTGCACATTCTTTTGCAAGAAACGGCCCTTCTTGAATCAGCGGAAGGAAGAGAATAACCGCAGAAAAAGATTTCATGATCAATCTCTATGACAGAATGTTGCCAACCCAGCAGGTATCAAACCTGCAAACTGATCACCAGTCAGAAGTGTGTCCAACTGAGCTACTGACGACAGTGAAAAAAAAGAAGTCTACTCTTATAGGAAAGAATTTGCTCCTTGAAAGCTGCTTGTGAAAGTGTGCCTCCCCTCAATATGTATCAATTCCTCTCAATTCAATTAAGATTACCATAATCACTTGTTACATTTTCCGCAGAATTGTTGTTGATATCAGTAGCAGGTATATTGTTGGATTCAGACTCCTTTTTCTTTGGTCCTGGTTTCGTAGTTATAAGCTTGTCCACTGCGGCTTGGTAGTCTTGACCAGAGATGTACAGCTCGTATGGGTAAAGATTTCTGTCAAAAACAGAAGACTGAATGCATTACACTGATTTCACATCAAATGCATTTTACACACACTTTATAATATTGTTTATAACAACACTGTTTTGGATATAACATGATTTCATGATGGATCCAAAATTCATATAGATCATAGAAACATGAACATGTCCCAGGGCTCAGGTCAATGTTTCTTTAGGTAGATCACAGGAATAGGTCAAGGTCACAGGTCAAAATTTTTGTATGAGTGGAATCCAGGCGGAGGTCAATTATTCTTTAGGTAGGTCACAGGAATAGGTCATGGTCACATTTTTGTGAATGAAGCCCTTGACACGAGGAGCCTACATGCCAAATATGAAGGCTCTTTCTCAAATGGTACAAAGTTTATGATAAAACAGGTCAAGGTCACGAGTCACAATTTTTTGTATGGGTGGAAACCCATTGTCACAAGGAACCTACATGCCAAAAATATGGAGGTTTTACCTCAAACATTTCAAAAGTCATGATAAAGAAGGTCACAGGTCAAAGTTGTATAGCAGGAATGTGATTGGTCTACTTCTCCAGGGGAGGAAAAAATGTAGAAAACAGAGGAAAACCCCTATACCCCTTTAGATATTTCTGAGCATTTCAGGTCATTAATATTTGAGAAAAAAAAAATGGAGTCAAAAGAGGAATTCCTCTGAAAAGAAGAACAATCACATCCCTGGTATGAGTGGGAAGCCCATGTCACAGGGAACCTACATGCCAAATATGGAGGGGCTATCTCAAACGGTTAATAATTATTATAACAATAATTTCATAATTGCACATCCTAGTTAAACATGAGACAATCTAAATATTTTACCCACCTTTCATAGAAATGTTTTGCCACGGATCCTGTGGTAACATTCTGCATATCTGTGAGTTCCTTATACACCCGAGTCCAACTTTTACTTTCACAAACCTGAAATATTGTACCATTAACACCTAAAAGTAGCATAAGAAATAAGATATGGTAATGATCCTAAGTATAATGGACAGCTGGGCCTAAGCAAACAGTGCAGACCCAGATCAGACTGCTAAAGGAGCAGTCTGATCAGTGTCTACAAACAGTGCAGACCCAGATCAGACTGCTCCTAAAGGAGCAGTCTGATCAGGGTCTATGCTGTTTGCCATTCTGTCTCCATCTTTAGGACATTTTGCAGGATCGTGAAACAAATTCGTTAGAATCTTAGGAGAATCACAGCAAGTCCTGAAGGTGTCAGATTTTTTTTTAGGATTTTTACGGTAATCTAATTAAGAAGATTGTCCTTTAACCCATTGTATGCTAGTGGACTCTTCCATTGCTATATGCTGGACAAGCCCATTTGTAATATAAGCGATATCAGGGCTATTTTTTCGTTTTTATTCTATTTTTGACGGAAAATCCTGTTAGCAAATAGTGTAGGCCCTGATCAGACGCCACATTCTGTGGCGTCTGATCTGGGCCTGCACTCTTTGCCAAGGTACCCATTTAGGGGTTTCCCGCATACAATGGTTTAACCCATTTTATACTAAAATGGATTCTTCCCACATACAGTCTTTTTCAAAATTTAGGGGTGTCTGGTTCAGTTATTTTTAGAAATTTCTTTAGAAGATGGTTAAAGATGGTTGAAGTTTCTGCAAACAGTGAAGGGCCTGATCAGATGTATCTGATCCTGGTGCATCTGAGCTGGGTCTGCACTGTTTGCCAACGCCCCATTTTAGGGGTTTCCCATATAAGTTTGCCAGTTTAAGCATATTAATCCTTATCCTACTGAATATTTCAATTAGCCACACCCATTTTTACCTTCAGCCAATCAGATTACAGGATATAATTCTTATGCCCCCGGAATCAAAGATTCGGGGGCATATAGTTTTTGGTCTATCTGTCTGTCCGTCTGTTTCTCTGTTTGCCTGTCTGCAAAAAACTTAACATTGGGCATAACTTTTGAATGGTAACTGATAGGGCTTTCATATTTCACATGTGCATTCCTTGTCACAAGACCTTTCCAGTGGTACCATAAATTTTGACCTCGTGACCTTGACATTTGACCTACTTTTGACCTCTTTTTAGAAAACTTTAACATTGACCATAACTTTTGATTGGTAAGTGATAGGACTTTCATATTTCACATGTCTATTCCATGTAACAAGACCTTTCCAGTGATACCCTCGTGACCTTGACCTTGACATTTGACCTACTTCCTTTTTAAAAACTTAAACGTTCACAAAATCTTTAACATTGGGCATAACTTTTGAATGGTAACCAATATGGCTTTCATATTTTACATGTGCATTCCTTGTCACAAGACCTTTCCAATGGTACCATAAATTTTGACCTTGTGATCTTGACCATGACGTTTTACCTACTTTTTAGAAACTTTAACTTGGGCCATAACTTTCAATTGTTAAGTGATAGGGCTTTCATATTTCACATGTGCATTCCTTGTCACAAGACCTTTCTAGTGGTACCATAGTTTTTGACCTCGTGACCTTGACCTTGATGTTGACCTACTTTTTAAAAACTTTAACATTGGCCATAACTTTCGACTGGTAAGTGATAGGGCTTTCATATTTCACATGTGCATTCTTTGTCACAAGATCTTTCTAGTGGCATCATAATTTTTTACCTTGACCTTTGACCTATTTTTTAAAACTTTAAAAAAGTCCATAACTTTCGATTGGTAATTTCATATTTCACATGTGCATTCTTTTTCTCAAAACCTTTCCAGTGGTACCATAATTTTTGACCTCGTGACCTTCACCTTGAGGTTTGACCTACTTTTTAAAAACAAGCCAAAAGCAATATCTACTACCAACTTCTTTGAAGTTGGGGGCATAATTTGACAGCAATAATGTATTTGACAATTATTAAATCCTATATATCAGAACTGGAACAAAATTTATGGTCCCAGAGATATTCTAGTTATCGAATACTATGGTTAAGATCCAAAGAATATCTGTGTTCCACTGTACAACCTGTTATAGATAAATTAAAAGTGTATGAATTATGTAGACAAGAGGGCCAAGATGACCCTGAATCGCTCACCTGATTTCAAAGATGTCACATAGCTTCTGAAAGTTCTGGCGGCCAACTTGTTCATCAGAGCTGAACAATTTTAGCTTATTCGGTAGAGGGTAACATATTTAATTAAGCAACATTCCTGTGAAGTTTGAATCAAACTGGCCCTATGGTTTAGGAGTTGGTATTTAAATCAAATTGTTGATCTTTTTCTATTTTTAGCTCTGGCTGTCACTTTGTTCACCTGAGCCAAAGGATTTTAGCTATTTTGGTAGAGGGTCACCTAAGCAACATTCCTACGACGTTTGATTGAAACTGGACCAAGGTTTAAGAGGAGTTGGCATTCAAAGCAAATTATTGATGATTTTCTATTTTTAGCTCTGGCAGCAATTTTATTCATCCAAGCTGAACCATTTTAGCTAATTTGGTAGAGGGTCACCTAAGCAGCATTCCTATGAAGTTTGAATGAAATTGGCCCAAAGGTGAGCTAAAAAGCAAAGAAACAGAATGAAAACAATCACTCTCTACTTTTACCTGCTACAAGGACAGCAGGCTTGTCCAATTTAAGCAAATGTCAATTGGCTGCCCTGGTGACGTAAGACACTTGCCTTCCCCTCACCCAACCATCCCACAAAACTGAGTCAGGATTCTAAACCAGGGCCCAGCTGTTTAGCCCTTTCACAACCCAAGTTTCTGAAATGGATTCTTCTATTTATATCCATTCTTTAACCCATAAAATGCCGATCACGACTACTGTCGTCAGCTTTGCCGTCTGCCATTTACCTTACAACTAATTTTTTGCAAACAGTGTGGATCCAGATCGGACTGCTCCTGTTGGAGCAGTCTGATTGGGTCCACACTGTTTGCCTGTATGCAAAAATATTTTTAACAAGGAAGATGTGTTTGTGAAACACTAACATGTTCCTGGGCAAGACCTTTTTTTGCAAAGTTGGTCACACATCAAGGTCAAGGTCACAGGTCAAAATTTTTTGCACGAATGTGAAGCTCTTGTCACAAGGAACCTACATACCAAATATGAATGCTCTATCTCAAACGGTGCAAAAGTTATGACCAACGTTAAAGTTGTCCACATGCAAACAAACAAACCAACAAACAGACAGGGCAAAAACAAAAGTTTGCAAAAAAAATTCAACAGACGACATAAGCAGACAAAATTTCCAGTGTATTTTTTCATGCCATCTTAAGCGTAAATAGGATTAGAGTCAAAATTACAAACAGTGATGATCCTGATGAGATCATGAGCGGACTCACCTAGATCTACACTGTTTGTTCAGATATCTTTACTTATCTACAGTGTTGAAGCTAATAAAGCATACAACAACATAATGTTATCTTTAAATACTGTAAAAATCCTAAAAATTCAGAAACATTGAGACTTGCTGGTATTCTCCTAAAATTTAAGCAAATTTGTTTCACGATCCAGCAAGGAGTCCCAAAAGTGCCAACGGAATTGCAAACAGTGTAGATCCTGATAAGGCCTTCAGGAGCAGTCTGATCTGTTTGCATAGGCCTGTCTGTCCAAATACTTAGGATCATTACAGTACAACGAAAACACTTATTTTTTTTACTGAAAAAACAAAACTAGGGACTGTACGTGTAAAACTGAATGTCAGATTCAAGCCTAATTCGAACGCGACTGAAGTTTTATGTTTGTCCTCGTTTGCTATGAGTTTCAAAAAGATCAAATCAAAAAGTTTAAGAAAAGGTGCCGACATCATTATTCACTAATATTTATGCTCTAGGGCAGGTGTGTGTGTGTGTGTGTGTGAATTCGGGTTTAACGTCGCTTTCAACAATTTTTCAGTCATATCACGACGGGGTCTGGTTGCGACAGGGAGCTCAATGCTCACATTTATAGTGCTGCCTCACTGAAGTATCATGTCCCAGACACATTACATGATACCACACCCAGTCACATTATCCTGACACTTGATCGACCAGTCCTAGCTCTACCCCGTAAATCTGAGTGCCAAACGAGGAGCAGCTAGTACCATTTTTAACGACTTTGGTATGTCGCGGCCCGGGGTCGAACCCCAGACCTCCCGTTCCCCGGAGCGGACACTCTACCAACTGAGCTATCGGGGCCGGTCTCAAGGGCAGGTAACTCCAAAAGTTGTTTGTCCCATGCAGCCGAAATTCGAACTCTATGTAGACTGTATGTCCCTCCTGGTTATCTGCAAGTTTGATGAAGATCAGGTCAGAAATGGCGGAATAAAGTTGGTAACGTTGTTTTTCCATTGTAAGTCTATGGGAAAATTGTTCTCGCTCTAAGGGCTTTAACTGCAAAACCAAATGTCAGATCCAAGCCAAATTCAAACTCATCTGAGGTTTTATGCTGGTTCTCGTTTACTGAAAGTTTCAAAAAGATCAGATTAGAAACGGCTGAGAAAAGGTGGAGACACTATTTTTCACTAATATTTCTGCTCAAGGGCAGGTAATTCGAAAGCCTTTTGTCTCATGTAAGTCTATGGGAAAATTTTTCACCCTCAAGGGGATGTAACTGGAAATCTGGTGGTCAGATTCAAGCCAAAATCGAACTCAGAGATTTTATGCTTATCCTCATTTACCAAAAGTAACAAAAAGATCAGATCAAAAACGGTTGCGGAAAGCTGGCTACACCATTTTCCCCTAATATTTATGCTCAAGGGTAGGTAACTCAGAAGTCATTTGACCTGCGTGGCCCAAATTCAAAAACCAACAAAGAGTGTATGCCCCTCCAGGTTATCTGCAAGTTTGATGAAGATCTGATTTAAAATGGTCGAAAAAAGCTGGAGATGTCGTTTTCCCATTGTACGTCTATGGGAAAATCTTTCACACTCAAGGAGATGTTACTGGAAAACCACTGGTCAGATTCAAGTCAACTTTTAACTCTCTCGTGATTTTATGCATGTCCTCTTTACCAAAAGTTACAAAATGATCCAATCAAAAATGGCTGAGAAAAGTTCAAGACACCATTTTTCACTTACATTTATGCTCAAGGACAGGTAACTCAGAAGCTGTTTGTCCTGTGCAGCCCAAATTTGATCTCAATGTAGACTGTAAGCCCCTCCTGGATATCTGCAAGTTTGATGAAGATCGGATCAGAAATAGCTGAGAAAAAGTGGAGACGTCATTTTCCCTATTATAAGTCTATAGGAAAATTTTTCACGCTCAAGGGGATGTAACTGGAAAACCGCTGTTCAGATTCAAACCCAACTAGAATTTGTTTTTCTACAAAAACACAGATGTCTCCCCCGTTTTTGACTGCTAAGTATAACCTTGACATTAGAGGTATTGAGCTGGGTCTTGTGTGCAACACATCATCTAATGAAGATGAACATTTCTGCTTAGTAGCTTTAAAAATGTTAATAGAAAAATAAAAAAGTTATTGGCCGTAAACAAAAAAAGCACTTTTTTACCTTTGACCTCTAAGTATGGTCTTGACCTTTGCGGTACAATACATCGTCTCATGATGGTTAACATTTCTGCCAAGTAATTTCATAATCCATCAAAGAATAAGGAAGTTATTGACTCCTTTTTTTTACCTTTGACCTCTAGGTATGACATTGACATTGGAGGTATGGACCTTGGTCTTGCACATGACTCATGGTCCAACTTTCAAGCCTCTAGCTCCAATAGTTTTTTAGATATCTTGCTGACAAGATTTTATTAAAAAAAATTCAAAGGGCAATAACTCTTGAAAGGGGCATAATCCGGATGAGAAAAAAAATACGCGTCAGCTTATTTTCCATTAGGAATGCATATATGAAATTTCAAAACCATAGCATACACAGTTCTAAAGTTATGCTATGCATCACTTTTAGCATTCATTACAATGGGCACAAATTACCAAAATGACAAAGGGACATATTTCGCAAAGTATTTTTCGGAATTTTGTCAAAAGTTAATCAGTTCATATACTCATCACCACCAATATACTCAACAACTTTCAAGGCTCTAGCTCCAATAGTTTTTGAGATATTTTGCAGACAAGATTTTATTAAAAAAATTTCAAAGGGCAATAACTCTTGAAAGGGGCATAATCCGGACGAGAAAAAAAATATGCGTCAGCTAATTTTTCATGAGGAACCCATATATGAAATTTCAAAACCCTAGCATACACGGTTCTAAAGTTATGCTATGCATCACTTTTAGCATACATTACAATGGGCACAAATTACCAAAATGACAAAGGGCCATAACTCACAAAGTATTTTTTGGAATTCTGTCAAAAGTTAATCAGTTCATCTGCTCATCACCACCAATATATTCACCAACTTTCAAGCCTCTAGCTCCAATAGTTTTTGAGATATCTTGCTGACAAGATTTTATTAAAAAAATTTCAAAGGGCAATAACTCTTCAAAGGGGCATAATCCTGACGAGAAAAAAATACGTGTCAGCTTATTTTCAATCAGAAATGCATATATGAAATTTCAAAACTATACCATACACAGTTCTAAAGTTATGCTATGCATCACTTTTAGCATACATTACAATGGGCAGAAATTACCAAAATGACAAAGGGCCATAACTCAAAAAGTATTTTTCGGAATTTTGTCATAAGTTAATCAGTTCATCTACTCATCACCAACAATCTATTCACCAACTTTCAAGGCTCTAGCTCCAATAGTTATTGAGATATCTTGCTGACAAGATTTTATTAAAAAAAATTCAAAGGGCAATAACTCTTGAAGGGGCATATTCCGGACGAGAAAAAAAAAACACGTGTCAGCTAATTTTCCATGAGGAATCCATATATGAAATTTCAAAACCCTAGCATACACGGTTCTAAAGTTATGCTATGCATCACTTTTAGCATACATTACAATGGGCACAAATTACCAAAATGACAAAGGGCCATAACTCACAAAGTATTTTTCGGAATTTTGTCAAAAGTTAATCAGTTCATCTACTCATCACCACCAATATATGCACCAACTTTCAAGGCTCTAGCTCCAATAGTTTTTGAGATATCTTGCTGACAAGATTTTATTAAAAAAAAAATTCAAAGGGCAATAACTCTTGAAGGGGGCATAATCCAGACGAGAAAAAAATATGCGTCAGCTAATTTTCCATGAGGAAACCATATATGAAATTTCAAAACCCTAGCATACACGGTTCTTTAGTTATGCTATGCATCAAAAGCGTAATGGACGGACGAAAGGACGAACGAACCAGAACCAATATGCCCCTCCAACTTTTTCAAAGTTGGGGGCATAATAAGAAAGTTATTGACAGAACACAAAAAAGGCCCTTTTTTACCTTTAACCTCTATGTATGACCTTGACCTTTCAGGTAGTAAACTGGGTCATGCGTGCAACACATCATCTCATGGTGGTTAACATTTCTGCCTAGCAATTTTAAAATCCATCTAAAAATAAGAAAGTTATTGACCAAACACGAAAAAAGGCCCCTTTTTTACCTTTGACCTCTATGTATGACCTTGACATTTTAGGTACCAAACTGAATCATGCATGCAACACATCGTCCCATGATAGTTAACATGTTTGCCAAGTAACTTCAAATTCTATTTAAAAATAGGCAAGTTATTGACAAAACCCGAAAAAAGGCCCCTTTTTTACCTTTGACCTCTAAGTATGACCTTGACCTTTAAGGTACCAACCTGGGTCATGCGCGCAACACATCGCCTTATATTGGTTCACATTTCTGCCATGTGATTTCAAAATCCATCTCAAAATAAGAAAGTTATTGACCAAATACGAAAAAAAGGCCCACTTTTTGACCTTTGACCTCTAAGTATGACCTTGACCTTTGAGGTACCGACCTGCCTCATGTGCACCACACATCGTCTCATGATTGTTAATAATTATGCCAAGTAATTTTAAAATACATCTCAAAATTAGAAAGTTATTGACCAAATACGAAAAAAAGGCCCCTTTTTTGACCTTTGACTTCTAAGAATGACCTTGACCTTTGAGGAACCGACCTGCCTCATGCGCAACACACATCGTCTTATGGTTGTTAATAATTATGCCAAGTAATTTTAAAATCCATCTCAAAATAAGAAAGTTATTGACCAAATACGAAAAAAAGGCCCCTTTTTTGACCTTTGACCTCTAAGTATGACCTTGACCTTTGAGGTACCGACCTGCCTCATGCGCACCACACATCGTCTTATGGTTGTTAATATTTCTGCCGAGTAATTTTAAAATCCATCAAAAAATAAGAAAGTTATTGACCGGACACGATTTGCCCATACATATATACATACCAACAAACTTCCAAGGGAGATAATTCAAAAAGTATAAATGCGAGAGTTATGGTTCTTGCGCACTGCACGTCGTCTAATGCTGATTAATATTTATACGAAGTTTCGTGAAGATAGCTCTAACGGTTTTCAAGTTACAGAGCGGACACGAAAGTGTGACAGACAGACAGACGGACAGACAGACGCCCGGGGGAAAAACAATATGTCTCTCCGAAAAAATTTTTTTCGGGGGAGACATAATTCTAACTCGTCCAAGATTTTATGCTTGTCCTCGTTTATGAAAAGATCCAAAATGATCATATCATAAACGGCTGAGAAAAGCTGGAGACACCATTTTTCACTTATATTTATGCTCAAGGGCAGGTAACTCCAAATCTGTTTGTCCCGTGCAGCTCAAATTCAAACTGGTCATAGACTGTATGCCCCTCCTGGTTATCTGCAAGTTTGATGAAGATCGAATCAGAAATGGCTGAGAAAATGTGGAGACGTCGTTTTCCCCATTATAAGTCTATGGTAAAATTTTTCGCACTCAAGGGGATGTAACTGAAAAACAGCTGGTCAGATTCAAACCAAATTCGAACTCATCTGAGATTTTATGCTTGTCCTCGTTTATGAAAAGTTACAAAAAGATCAGATCATAAACGGCTGAGAAAAGCTGGAGACACCATTTTTCCCTTATATTTATGCTCAAGGGCAGGTAACTCAAAAGCTGTTTGTCCTGTGCAGCCCAAATTCGAACTTGACGTAGACTATAAGCCCCTCCTGATTATCTGCAAGTTTGATGAAGATCGGATCAGAAATGGCCGAGAAAAAGTGGAGACGTCGTTTTCCCCATTTTAAGTCTATGGACCTTTTTGTTTCTGTGGCAACCAGAATTCCAATCTGATCAGCCCAAAAACCTTATGGAGCCTTTCCCCCTACCTGATGATGCTTCTCATGAAATTTGATCAAGATTGGCCACGGGGTTTTAGATATATACTTATTTGAAATTGTTTACGGATGCATGCACACACGCACGGTTGCATGCACGACGGACGACGGACAAAATGTGATCACAAAAGCTCACCTTGTCCCTATGTGATAGGTGAGCTAAAACAAGAGCACCGCATGCAGGTGCCAACGCTCGTCTGCAGTTTCTTTTAGAAAACCAAAGTTCTAAGTCAAACAAGAGCAATCAAATTGCAAGATGGAGTTATAAAACTTGTAGGGAATGTAGCTCTTGTGATGGTGAGTATGTGTATGAAGTTTCATGAAGGTAGGCCAAATACTTTTGGAAATATGGTCAAGGTTAAGGTTTTCGGTTAAATTTTCGAAAAATAGGTCAAAGGTCAAGGTCACAGATCAAAACGTGTGGTATCACTGAAAAGGTCTTGTCCCAAGGAACATTCATGTGAAGTTTGAAGGCTGTGTTGTGAATAGTATTAAAATGAGAGCAAAAAATGTGTTTCAGAAAAAAAATTGGAAAAGGGGAGATAATTCAGCCAAAATCAACAATGTTGTTATGGTCCTTGGTCAAAATGTAGCTCTTGTGATGATGAGTGTGTGTATGAAGTTTCATGAGGCTAGGTCTAATACTTTTTAAGTTATAGCCAAGGTTAAGTTTTTTTGGAACGACAACGCCAGACGACGCCAGACGACGACAACGCAGACGCCGGAGTCAAAAAACAGACGAGCTAAAAATGACCACAAATGTTCATTTTTCTATACAATCTATACGTTTTGTTGTATCCAAAACCATGTAATAAATCTTACGACATGAAAGTAGTATCAAAGAAATAGAAGCACAGCAGGAAAAAAAATCTCCGCCATTGGTGCGATTCGAACCCGGGCCCCTCGGTTGAAATTCCAATGCCAATGCTCTAACCACTGAGCCAAAGAGTCGACTCTCTGACGCAGTTGTCAGAGAGTGGTCTACTAAGGAAGAAAACTGAAGGATTGCAGTCCATAACACGAAGAGCATCATAAATATTTCTAACAGTTTCTAACTGATGTTTAATCAATCATCCATCATTTACATAAGCTGATGATTAATCACAAAATTTTAGCACAGTCCATAATACCGTAATGATCCTAAGTATTGGGACAGATAGGCCTAAGCAAACAGTGCAGATCCAG
>CAUZLF010000384.1:0-143610 GCA_963580285.1 Lucinisca nassula | reverse complement strand
CTGCCGAGCCTGCGTGGGTTTATTGTACTAAGGTAGCCTCAGGTAAGGCTCCTAAGCTCCATAGAAAATGGACGGGACCATATTACATTACTCAGATAGGCCCAAACTTTACATATAAAATAAGGAACTGTGCAACAAATAAATAGGTTAAGATCATTGATAAATGCAGTAAGGCTAAAGCCATACTTTGACCCTGAGGATAGGCCAACAAACCCTCCAGCAGGTCTTGAAAATGATGAGGAATAGTTAGATGCAGAAGAAATAGGTGATGGTAATTCAGATGTAGATAGAAATACAGGTAGTGAGCAGTTTGCAGAATCAAGCCCAAGTAGAGACAGACAGTGGTAGAAGTAGTGTACAAAATCAAAGACAGTCAAACAAAGGAAGTGCAAATAGAAAACAGCAAAATACAAAAGCAGTAGAGACAAATAGAAATACTACTGTGGAAAATACAGAGTTAGTGCAGAATAAGCCAAATTCAATACAAAATAGTACAAACAAATCAAGTAAGCAGAAATCAAGTGCAGATATTGAGAAAAACAGTAGTCACACTCAGAAGAAGTCAAATGTTAATAGAAACAAAAGTAGTAAGCAGACTCAAGAGAAGTCAGAAACAACAGAACCTACAAAAGGTAGAAAATACATGGTAAGAAAACACTGCTTGAAAAGCAGTCAGTTCAGCCTGAAAGTACACATAAAGAGCTCAGACAGTCTAACCCACAGCCTGCAGGAAACCTGTACCTCTTCTGGTATGTCTCAAGAACCAGATGAGTCTGTGTCGAGATGTGAAAGAATGGAAGGTCAGGAAAGACAGGAGCCAGTCAATGGAAGAAAAATATTTCCTGTGGAAGATATTGACAAGCTCCTTTCCTCTAGGCGAAGTAGTGGAATTCTGTACTGCAGGGTAAAGGGGAAGCAGCCGAGTTCAGGATCCTCCTGGGAGTTTGCTTCTTCCTTTCCGGAAGTACTAATTAGAGAATTCCATGCTTCTCGGACAATGTCTGGTAAGAAAAGAAGGCGGCCCTTGAAGGGTAAACATAAATTCTTTGAAAAGGCTGAAAATCAACATGAACACTCAGGTAAAGAGGCAGAAAATAAAGATGGTAATCCACAGGATGCTGAGAGACAGCAATACAATAGAAACAAACAGCAGTATACAGTGTATGGTCTGCATCAGCATGCAATGAAAAGGAAGAAAATAAGCAAGAAAATATAGTTAATCCTGGAAAAATTGTAGGAGTTAAACTCATAAAAGGCAGATCTTACTACAGTCGAACTTCGATGGGTGGAACTCGGTAGGCTCGAACACCACGTTTGGGTCGAACTGACTTTTCAGTCCCGGCAAAATTCCTATTCATTTTAACTAAACATGCCACCCTTGGCTCGAACCACGATGGCTCGAACCCTCGAACTCTAAGCCTGGTCCCTAGAGTGCATTTTCTATGTAAAATCCCACCGATGGCTCGCACTAATTACCTTTTTAAAAATTCCAATTTTATCGATCAAGTCACGCAGGCGCGTGATCAGTATCATAAGAAAGTGCGAAAGGTATACTACGTGGCTTAAATTATGACTGATAAATGTACCGGAAGTCACCAAAAATCACCGCAGCTATGATAAAAAAATCATAGTACACAAAGATGGATCTTGCCGAGTTGGTATCCAATGGCTCGAACTTTTTACGGCGGTCCCGGCGAGTTCGAGCCATCGAAGTTCGACTGTATATGCTACAATATGGGGAATCAGAACCTGAATACCAGCCTGTCAATATGGCTCATACGTCTGCTCGAGATTTCTTTAGTAGCCTGATTGAAATGAGTAGAAAAGCCAGTATTGAGCTCAAAATCAAGTTTATTAAAGAGAGGAATCAAGCACATCCCTTTGACCCGCTCAAAACCTTTTGTGTGACATCATACATGAAGTACGAGCAACTCAGGATGGAGCCTGGCAATTTCTTTTAACATACAGAAGTCTTGATTTACTACCAGAGTGGTCTCCCTTTGACTATGTGCCACCTGGAAGTATGATTAGTTAATAGATTCCACTTAAGGAAGATTGTTACAGAGCACTCGGAAAAAGAATAAGGTACTAAGGCTATAAAATGGCGTAAAAGGAAATTCCAGAACCAAAAGGTTTCCGTATATAAAGAATTAAATTTTTAATGCAGTTGCCATTGTTAGGTTAATTTTAGTGTATCTGATAGCATCTTGGATCATGTTAAGGCACAAAACGTGTCTGTATACATTAACTGGCATGTTAATGTGTAGAGATGTTAATAGTGCTAGAGCATAAATGTGAGGCCACACATTATGTCACCCCTGCTTTAACATTATTTGACATGATGTAGGTTAAATGATTATGATACTAATCTTGTTGTTCAAGTTGCAGACTCAATGATCTACTGGAATGGAGCTATGGACCAGTTCAGCCCTGTACATGGATGTGTCTATCCACTACCCACAGTCCACTACCAAGAACCAGTCAATGAGAACGGCTGAAAAGATCCATATTCATTTCCGTGTGATGATAAAGGGACACTTTGATGTGAAGCACGCAGTTAAGAACAGCGATTAATATGCGATAAGTGATAAGAAATACAATGAACTTACGTCGATACCGGTGGCCGGATTCGAACGCACAACCTCTCGATCATAAGTCGAACGCGTTAACCACTGCGCTATCGAGGCTGACAAACCACAATTACAGACTGAGCTTAAAATGGCTCAACCACCTTTGGGACCATAAATATTGTTCGACATATTAGTTTGAAATGAGGTTTTACGTCCCCGTCAGCACTATTCGCGTATTTTTAATACGATGCATCCAATAATTCAGAAACAATGTATTGCGGCTTCTCTTTATCAGGTCTAAGAAAGTTGTTTTATTTAAAGACTGTCTTTAAATTTAAAAACTGTCTGTAAATATAACTTTCAACGATGAACTTCCACCATAATTGAAGAGTTCTAAAAAAAAAAAAAAACAGTTTTATAGTAAGATCCATATGTAAAATGAGCTCAGGAATGAATGTGTAACACGATTTTATCATTTTACATATGAATCTTATTACAAAACTGTTTTTCTGAGCACTCTTCAATTATGGTGGAAGGAATTTAATTAAATAGAGACAAATATATAATTTGCATTTACACATAATTAAATATTCCATAGATAACGGCCAATTACTATAAACAGCAAAATGCGATTTTTCCGTGTTACACCATTTTCATGATTTTATTTGTGTGAGTCTTTAAATTTACTGACTAAAACGTCTTTAAATTTTAAAGACAGTCTTTAAATTTGAAGACAGTCTTTAAATAAAACAATTTTCTTTTACCTGTATATTGTCTTTCATTTAATGAATTTCCAATTATGGTTAATGGCTTTCTGGTTTGGAATCAACATTCATATCTAAATAGAGATGCTGCTACAGGTTTGAAGAATATGGCTGCTTAAGAATTCTGACGTCGAACATTGTAGAAAGGTACCGTTGAAAATGCACTTTTACCACGTAAGCAGGTCAATGCAACACCGAGATGGGCAATCACATTACAAAATCACAAGCTAAGCAAATTCAAATATAATATCAAACAAGACATGTTCCGGTTGTTTCAAACCTTTAGGGCCTATACAAGCGACGTTCACACGAGATCTCATTGTTACTCACAAAACTAATGTGGCCTCCGTTACGGTATATACGAGATCTCATATTGTTAGTCACATTCCATAGAGTTCACCGAGGAATTGCCTGCAACCCCAGGCGTAATGCTAGCGGATACCTAGGTGTCTGTTGTAAGTTCTCTGCCATATCTAGTCCTGTAGCTGCTCTGTAGGTGAGAGATCCGTGATCTTGCTGGCCAAGATAGAGTCTAGTCCTTGCAGCTGGACGTAATCAGTAACAATACTGACCCGATGAGGACGGGTGCCATAATCTTGAAACGTTGGTCCAGTCTGAGCATTAACAGGCTGGACAGTTTGAACGCCGCCATGTTTCCCCTGAACAATGTGGAGGTCAGTCTTGTTGTTGTAACTCAAAATCAGTTCTGAAGTAAGATCCTTTGGAAGCAAGGAATACACCAATTAAACGAAAAAAGCAGACTCGGTTTTTATTGAGTCTGTTCAAGATAACAAGTCCGTGAAACGAAAACATCCATAAAACCCCACTTTATATAGATAAAAGTGGGGTTTACGAGGGTATACATTATCTGCCTTATTTTTTGCTCTAACATAGATTGTGGGTACTCGTTAGAACCGCCTCATTGAGCGGTTTCTAACGAGCATCCACAATCTATGAGGCGGTTCTAACGAGCATCAACAATCTACGTTGAAAGCCGAAATAATAATGATGTATCATTTTTACCTAATATTTATCATTTTCTGACACCATATTCGACGCCATTTTTTTCTTACGGACATGTTTTCCTAATGCATGACCAGTTCTGAAATGTGCTACACCGGCCGCGCCCTCTAGCACCGGCTTAAGCAGAACTCTATTTTCAAAATGATACCATATGAACTCAATTATCCCAAAGGACCAGAAAATATAATCTGCACTATGATGATGTACGGGGAGACGTTTTACGCCCACCACTTGGCATAACACCAGCTACAGTGAAAATAAATTAGCCGCCCAAACCAAACGCTGCCTTCGCCGTATCTGTCGTGTTCTGCTATCGTTACAGGAACGTAAAGGTTACCATTACGCGAACACGCCTGTACAAATACATTGCCAACTTTATCGCCGAAAAAATGAAAATTTTATGATGAAAAATCGTGATATTTTTCTTATTTCTGCTCTAAAATATAGATTGTGGGAACTCGTTAGAACCGTCTCGATGAGGTACTCGTTAGAACCGCCTCGATGAGGCGGTTCTAACGAGTACCCACAATCTATATTTTAGAGCAGAAAATAAGAGAAAATACGGTTTACCCCTGCATACCCTAGTTTTACTATATAAAAGTGGGGTTCAAGGGGGTCAAAATTATATAGGCGTGTTTTCGTGATGCGACTCTCCTACATACACGTTTACGCCAGATGAAGAAATCAATGTTGAAACGCGCTTCGTCTGACAAAAGGATGTTGCCCCCCATTGTTTTCTTCAACAGCGACGATGCATGTTCCAAATGGGTCTCTACCTCTTTTGGTTGGGGAGTTGGCGTGTTCCTCTGACACGATTCCAGCAGATTATAGTTGGTTCCGTACACTTCGAGATTGGATTGCCATGATACCGTTTATTAGAGTTTTTTAAATGATTTAAACCGGTTTCTCAGGGTAGTGAGTCAAAGGAACCTGTATTGCACTGCCGTAGTCGACTTCAATTTGTTCAGGTTTAGGCCTGTTTATTCACAGAACCTGTTTGAAGAAACTTCGAATAAAGCCCTGAACATTGTAGCTGTGTATACGCTGGCTCGCAAAGCAGTCACATTTTCTGTGGCCCCATTTTCTAAATACCGATAACGTGGACCCGTACTTCGACAGAAATGCTTCTTCCGGGCATTTTAAACTGACTGTTCTGAGAAAGATAAAATGCCAGAAATGACTGAACAAATTATTTGTCTAAATCGCGACGGAAGCAAGGGCGAGATTGTGGCCACGTAAAATCGATTTAAGCCCCCCCCCCCCCCCCCCCCCCCCCCCCCCCCGCCCAAGTGGGCATTCTCACTTACCACTCCAAGGCGGTTCTACTGTCGCGGTTTGTTTTTGTTATAGTTTGTCTTTGAATGTGTGTGTCGCTTATATTATTTTGTTTTTGGATAGCCAATTGGCGATTTCGTGGGAAAGTAGCTGTCCGTTTTGACTTTCCGCTGTTTGTGTTTCATTGGGGTCTAGTTGTTTTAATTTTGTGTTTCTTTCCCTTTGGTATCTCTGATAGGAGCTGTGTGTTTCTTCCATGGATTACTGATCATTGATTTCACTTCTGTTTTCAGTTTATAGACTTTCTTTAAATAAAACAACTCTCTTAGACCTGATGATGTAATTATAGGAGCCGCGACGTGCAATGTGGCGTTTTTGACTGGCGATACTCAGGAATCTGCTGTAATCAGGGACGTTTATTTATATCATTCTCAGATCGCCCATACCCATCGGGGCTTGGAGAAACAGATGGGCTGCACGGTGCTTCCACACGGAGCTGAAACCGACCGAACTTGAACCTGGTAAACCGCTTAGATCTAAGCATGCCCAGGAAAAGTGATGCGAGTCGGACCAAGCGGTCTCTATGGATGGCAGGGCTTGAGATGTCATTTCATCACAGTGTCAAGTAAATGTCCCACAAATTGGAAGCAACGTCTCCAAAATGACCTATATAGTATTGACAGGAAGGTAATACCTCAACTCAAACAAACAAACAATATCATTCTCAGAAACGTGAAGAACACTACAGCTCATATGAATCCAGTTTGCAGACAAGGCAAATTATTTCAGAATTTTCTGTCAGAGATAATTCTCCACTCAACATAGACTTTGGATGTTATACGACAGACTGCATGCATGGTAGTTAACCCAATCACGGTTGGCAACTTTGCTTCCCTCTTTAATTGCACGCCGGTGGGTCAGATCTCAGATTCTATGACGGCTACAACGTAAAGGCTTATTGAGAATTAGAGAGATCTAATTCTTGGTAATGTTGGTTGGTGCCTAATGCTCTGTCTCTGGTCGGGCCATCGGAGTCTAACTGTTGGTTTTCTTTTGCTCCAGCATTTCAGTGGTTTCTTGCTGTCGAGTCCTCACCGTTGTCTCACCTCTTTGGTTCTTTGATTTTTTTTTGTGTTCACGGAGATGTTGCACTGTTGAGTTAGGGGGGGGGGGGGGGGGCTTCATGCGGACTGAACAAATTATTTGTCTAAATCGCGGCGGAAGTAAGGGCGAGGATTGTGGCCACGTAAAATCGATTTAAGCCCCCAGTGGAAATCTGACCGTTCCAAGGCGGTTCTTCTGTGGCGATTTATTTATGTTGTTGTTTGTTACTTACTGTGTGTATCACTTGTGTCTTTTAATTTTGGATGGCCATATGGCCATTTTGTGGGAAAGTAACTGTCCTTATGACCTTCCTTTGTTTAGGTTTCCATTATGGTCTGGTCGCTTAATGTTTGTATTTCTTTCCCTTTGGTGTCTTTGATGGGTGGAGTAAGTTAATTGTATCGATTCCTGATCTTTGTTTTACTTCTACTTTGCACCATGTTCTGTCCCGCGTTTGCATGGATCAATTTCTGTTTGTTTTGAATAATAATTAGCTTATAACTACGTTGTATATCATTTTTAACGTTACTTCTTGCTTTCCGATAGTATATCTGCACGACTCAGATGACCATTCTACGACAGTATGGGGAAGCTTTGGAGAGCCTTTGATTAATTACCGTCACTGGTGACTTGGAGGGTACATAATTAACGACTATCAATCTAACGGAAACTTCGTGACTAGTATCAAATTTTGTGGAATCATATACAGCTCTTCGAGCCGTTCCAGACTTGCATGTAAACAATTTTATTAACAATGTTATTGTCTCCCGTATTGTCTCTCGTGGGTCTCTTTGTCTGTAGGGCGATACAGAAATTACGAATATCTGCTTAAGCTCTGTCTCTGGTCGGGCCCATCGGAGTCTAATTATTGGTTTTCTTTTGCTCCAGCATTTCAGTGTTTTCTTGCTGTTGAGTCCTCACGGTTGTTTCATCTCTGTGGTTGTTTCATTTTTTGTGTTCACGGAGATGTTGCACTGATGAGTTAGGAGGCCATCATGCAAACTGAACAAAATTATTTGTCTAAATCGCGATGGAAGTAAGGCGGTTCTTCTGTCGAGGTTTATTTTTTGTTATGGTTTGTCTTTGGGTGTTTGTGTTGCATATCTTTTCCTCCTATCATGACGAAAACACGCCTAAATAATTTTGACCCCCTTAAACCCCACTTTTATATAGTAAAACTTGGGTTTGCGGGGGGGTATACATTATTTTCTTATTTCTGCTCATAAACATAGATTGTGGGATAAACATAGATTGTGGGTACTAGTACGAACCGCCTCGCCGAGGCGGTTCTAACGGGTATCTACAATCTACAGTCGAACTTCGATGGCTCGAACCACTTTGGGACCATGAAAATTTGTTCGAGACAGCGGTAGTTCGAGCCATGGAGGGATACTATAGTGCCATACCAGGAGGCATAATGGAGATAATTGTGGGTATATTTTCGGTGTTCTGTATTATAAATGTACGTTGTGTGTACTCATTAGAATCCCATGGAATTCGACTCATCCATGGTAAACGAGCCATCGGAGTTCGAGCCATCGAAGTTTTACTGTATGTTTTCAGCAGAAATAAGAAAATATCACATTTTTTTTTTTCATCATAAATTTCCATTTTTTATTGATAAAATTTACAATGTAAGTAGGCGTGTTTTCGTATGTGATTACACACGAATACAACTCGAATGATGCAAACTACTCAGGAAAGGACACAATCATAGAACACAGGCATCTCAAGCCACCTAAAGAAGTGCTTTATGAGCCATTGCAATTATAAAATAATTTGAACAGGAATTCTAAAATTACTTCCATATTATATGTTGCGAAAACGACTAACGATCACCTCTGTTTAGCAAACATCTTTCTTCAGCCGCCACAATCATTCCCCGTAAAGCATTTCACTATATACATGTAATTACAGCCACCTCTCTCCTGCAGCCAGTAGCTTCTTTGGTAAATTTAAATAATCTCTTTTTAAGAGCCAATTTGTTTGTTTGTTTGTTTGTTTGATTGAGGTTTAACGTCCCGTCAACACTGTAAAGGTCATTTTGGAGACGTTGCTTCCAATTTTGGTGGGACTTTTACCCGACATTGAGATGAAATGACATCTCAAGCCTGTCATCCAATGAAACCAATAGGGTTTATTAGCCTCGCACCGCGGTTCCGTGACAGGCTTAGACCCTTTAAGCGGTTTACCAGTACTAGTGTGCGGGCCGGATTCTGCTCTGCGTGGTAGCATCATGCAGCCCATATATTTTTCAAGCCCCTATGGGCGACGGCCGTTTTAAGAGCCAGTAGTAACTCAATTGCCAGAAACATGGAAGAAAAATACTGGCGTGTTTCTGTCTTGCAGAAGTACCATTTTGTAAGCAGTATATATGATAATATATAAGTAAATGGAAAACAAAATGCTTTTTTTTTCTTTTCGTACTCTCAGACATTTCCCTCTGCTGAAAAGCCGCCTCATTTGATCAGCCAGTGCTAGAGTTTCCACTGACCGAAAATCGGATAGTGCATTGCGATTACATACGCGTGCGACATAAGGAACTTTTCTGATGAAAATCCGTGATTTTTTTCTTATTTATACCGCAAACGTAAGTTGTGGTTGCTTGTTAGAACCGCCTCATTAGGGCGGTTATAACTAGTACTCAAATCTGTGTCCTGGAGTAGAAGTAAGAAAAAATAATGTAAGCCCCACTAAACCCCGGTTTTCTCTATATAAAGTGGGGTTTATTGGGGTGATCAATGCGCGGACTTGTCCACGTGATGTATCGTCTAGGTATAAGTTATATATGGATAATACATGTACTAACGAATAGGTCTGTCGAAATATACCGCTATTTAAAACTTTTTTCGGAAACTTTCACATTCTTTATGCATTTGAATCAGCTCAATTTCATTTCATCAAACAGTTGACAAATAAACCGAATGAAAACATATACATATTTTAGAGCCCTCAGTAATCCATCACGTGAACAAGTCTGTGAAATGAACACCCCTAAACCCAACTTTATATGGAGAAAACTGGGGTTTACGAGGGTATACCATATTTTTGTTATTTCTATTCCAAGATATAGGTTGTGGGGTGACATGGAGCGGTTCTATTGAGCACCCATAACCTAGGTTTGCAGTATAATAAGAAAAATATCACGGATTTTCATCAGAAAGTGGCCATTTTGGAGATGTGAAAAAATGCACTATGTCGCACGGGTGTGTTATCGTAGTGCTCTGCCTATAGCAGTGAGCATCAAAGGCTCTGGCAAGACTGCGCTTATGCGCATGGCTCGTCATAGCCATTGTTGCTCGCCTATGTGATAATACCTTTTTCTCCTGAGTTGGCCATTTGATTAATTTATGGGAGTGGAACACCTTCAGGAGAGGCAACTCCTTTAAAAGTATTTTTGTCTACCATGTCAATACCGGGCAACTCTTAAAGGAAAGAATTTGCTCCTTAGGAGAAAATTCTTTTATGAGCAAATTCTTTCCCTTAAGAGTAGACCCCTTTTTTTAGTGGGACAGGGCTTATAGAAAAGCGAGAAGGATTCCCGAAAGTTGTCTCCCTTTGAAAAATGGGGGTAAAATCTGCCAGGTGTTCCCATTTACCTTAAACGATCGGGAGCAAAAGCTATCTTCAATTTATTATGGCTCTGAACACGCAAATTACTAATGCATCTCCACTGGGCCCCTGCCCATCGCGATTGGGACGCACGGTGCTTCCGAGCAGAGCTAAAACCGACCGCAAACGAGTACTGGTAAACCGCTTAGATGGGCTAAGCATGCCGAGGCAAAGTGGTGCAAGTTAGACCGTCCATGCTTTTGAACACAATTGTTTTTGGCCGGCAGGGCTTGAGATGCCACTTCATCTCAGTGCCGGGTAAAAGTCAAACAAAACTGGAAGCAATACCTCCAAAATGACCTAAATATTGCTGACGGGGACGTTAAACCTCTATTCAAACAATGCATCTCTACTCAACTTTGAAGACGAATGTCAACTTTATGGTACTGAATAACCCTTCTGCATGAGTTTACCTTAGATTATCTTAAGCTGTTACATTAATTATCCTCATTAATGGCATCTTAACCAGTGCATATCATGACCAAATAAGGACAAGTCACAAACTTTAGAAAAAGTCGACAAAATGGGAAAAGTGCAAAACACTTTGAAATGGGTTGACACTGTTTGTTTGTTTGATTTGAGGTTTAACGTCCCTGTCAACACTGTAAAGGTCATTTTGGAGACGTTGCTTCCAATTTTGTGGGACTTTTACCCGACATTGAGATGAAATGACATCTCAAGCCCTGTCGCCCAATGAAACCAATAGGGTTTATAAGCATGGACGGTCCGACTCGCACCGCGGTTCCTGGACAGGCTTAGATCCTCTAAGCGGTTTACCAGTACTAGTGTGCGGGCCGGATTCAGCTCTGCGTGGAAGCATCATGCAGCCCATATATTTTTTCAAGCCCCTATGGGCGGGGGCCGTGAAATGGGTTGACACTGTACTTTTTCATCCTTGTGTTAAAATATGTAGGGTAGCTGTGGTACGTTTAGAATGCTATTGTAAAGCATTAAACAGCCAGCATCACTAGGCTAAAACAATAAAGTATAGAAATATAGACACCTTTGCTGACAAATTTATCCCTTCAAAGCTTTAGCTTTAGTTGGTGCTTGTGGTATTTCACCTTTATCGCAAGACTTTGTTCCAAGACTTTGCAAGGTATAAAGTCGTTTATTACAGAAACGCACACCTGCCCACCAATGCTCGTCCAATGCTCTCTAGATTCTTGCGGAAGTTTTCTGAATGCCGAATTATTGTATACGCAAATGGGCGTAGACTTTATATACGTTGGGTTTAACTCGGAAGTACAGTCATTAGTTACCCAAATTGCAGGTTTTATGCAACTACAAATATAAGCTTTCACAAGAGGATAAAAGCGGTCCATAACAAGCACACAAAAAGAGGCCCACGAGTATTGCTATCACATTTGTACACGCCCATATTTGCTGTCAAATACAAAATGTAAATCTACAAACTCTCGACCACGACGGACCACTGCCTATCATATAAGCTCCCCAGGAGCTTTCGGCTCTTGTGAGCTAAAACAAAAACTTGCCTCGTCGTTAGCAAATTGTTTTGGGACAGTCTTCAATTTGTATTCTGTTAAGTGTAGGACAGTTGTCTACTTAACTTCAACAGTTTTCAAACATTCCATTTCATAAGATGTTACTTGCATATTGAAGTTGCACAGGTGCCTTTTTAAAGGTGAAAACAAATAGGTTTGACAAAATAAAGCATGTGCAACTTTGACATTTCAGACATTATACTTCAGTCGACATGATCCTGGGTGCAGACTGGCAATTAGAATGTAGCCAAAGACAGTTAATTGCATAAAAGCGCATTTCTGGGATATAACTCTAGACATTCACAATATGTGCTAAGCGTAGACCTAGCTTTTTGTAAAAGCTGTTGTTATAAGACATGTGATACATGTAGCTCTATTTGCGTTATCAGGAGATTCTGGTCCCAATCCCCGCCGGATCGGCAGCAGATTCGTTCGATGCGATTAATCACAGTCACTCTCTACCGGCTTCGTTAATTCGAGAAGGAAAGTTATTGCAGTAAGATTCCTATATTTAGACCATCTTTGGGACTGTTCAAAAGTGGTCTATAAGACCACTTTTGAACAGTCCCAAAGGTGGTATCTCAATAGGAGACACCAGGTGTTGAAAACACAAAGGAAGAATAGTTGAAACCTTCTCAATAAGCTTTTAAAAGCAGAGTCTTCTTCTTAGGTGGCTTTAATAGCAGAATTTTACCTTACTGTGTTCACCGTACTGGTTAACAGAGGATCTTGCGTAAGTGTTCATGTACAAGTATTATTGAATTTATTAAACGAGTTGAGGAAAAGGATAATATGTGAGGCTTTGTGGAGCATTTTATCCCTTTTCCTCCACGAGGTTAATAAATTCAGTTATACATGTGCACGAATGCAAGATTCTATTTATCATATGACATTTAAAACTCATTTAATTCACGATTTTTGTACTGAAAGGACAATATTCCGCCATTAGTAGACGCCACGCCGTTAAGGACATCGTACGTGTAATGTTACAGGATGTACCTAATTTGCATATTTAATCCACAAGTGGATTATGGAATTTATTACATGGCGTTACTACACGCTCAGACGCGACGTCATATGATAGAAAGATATCCAAGAAATATGTGGTTAGTTAAATTGACTGACTCGAAGTGACCTAATCAGTGATGACTGTGTCGCTAAACACCAAACCAAAGAAATCTATTTTGAGGCTCATTATCGCCAGAACGTATTTACAGCGTCCAGTCATCGTCGATACTAATATCGTCGTTGTTGCATACGGCGTCTCCGTTTACAACAGAATCTGTGGGTGGCTTATATTATAGTTAGTTTAATGGGCGAACGAAATCCACCTGAGCGACTGAACAATAGATAAAGCATAGCTTCAAAATGGCAAACATGACTGAAATGTACTAATGGGGTTATTTAATCATATATATCAAACTAATGCTGTAAGCTGCCTCTTCTCTGCTGTGCGTGATAATTTCTTCTGAAAAAAAAAAAAAAAAAAAAAACAGGAAAAACAATTTCTTAGAAAAAAAGATGCGATCAAACAACATAGCCATTCATTACGTTACCAAGTGCGTGCAATTAATATTCTTATAAATAAATTCTCTGGCAAAGTAATGCTTTACAACGCCTTACTGAGTACTGTCGAGTGAACAAGTTCTTTTTTTGTTTTGGCCAGACTAGCTAGTTTCGGTCAATTAGACTTCATTTATGACCCTCATAATTTTCAAATCTCCGCAGTGGACTCAATGATCCCAAAGGATCCCCGCATTATATACATGTGTATATAGTCTAGAAGCCAAGTGGAGTTTACTAGGGTAGGTATTATTTTCCGTACTGTAGCTCGAAACCTAGATTGTGTGTTCTCGATAGAACCGTCTCGGCGGTTTGACGTGCACCCGCGGTCTTTGTTTATAAAGGAAATTGGTAAAACTAATCCATTTTTAAATAAATAAATAATAATAATAATACAAAAAAAAGTTAAGAGACATTGTGTTTACTGTTATCTCATATGAGCGTGTTATCCTAATGTCACAACAGCATAAATAGAAATACATGAAGGTAGACACTTTAAGTTTTTAAGTCACGAAAATGCGTGTACATGTATTACATCACGATAACACGTTCATGTGATAAATTACAGTGTGTCATACATGCATTACGGAAACACGCCTATACAAATACATTGTACATTTTACCGCCGAAAAAAATGACAATTTTTAGATGAAAAAGTGTGATGTTTTTTCTAATTTCTACTCAAAATATAGATTGTGGGTACTCGTTAGGACGGCCTCGATGAGTAACTGGTACCCACAGTCTATATTTTAGTGCAGGAATAAAAATAATAAGGTTTACCCCTGTAAACCCCAGTTTTACTATATACAAGTAGGGTTCAAGAAGGTAAGAATCATACAGGTGTGTTTTCGTGACGTACCTTCAAAATTGCTATTTTTATGATGAAAAAATGTGATAATTTTCTTATTTTCACTCCAGGCATAGGTTTTGGTGCTCGCGGTTCTAACTAGTACAACAACCCATGTCTCAGAGCAAATATATAAAAATGATGTTTACCCCCACTTAAACCCCAGTTTTCTCTATATAAAGTAGGGCGACGGAAGTAAGGGCGAGGATTGTGGCCACGTAAAATCGATTTAAGCCATCCAGTGGAAATCTTTCCACTGACCGTTCCAAGGCGGTTTCTCTGTGGCGATTTATTTATGTTGTTGTTTGTTACTTACTGTGTGTATCACTTGTGTCTTTTTATTTTGGATGGCCATATGGCCATTTTGTGGGAAAGTAACTGTCCTTATGGCCTTCCTTTGTTTAGGTTTCCATTATGGTCTGGTCGCTTAATGTTTGTGTTTCTTTCCGTCTGGTGTCTTTGGTGGGTGGAGTATTATAAGTTAATTGTATCGATTCCTGATCTTTGTTTTACTTCTACTTTAGAAGAGTTTGTTAAAATGATGAACAATATGAAGCCAGTTCTCGACAATGGCTACACTCTGGAACAATTAGCAAAACTGTCACCATCTAACTTTACCTTTCAGTGTGTGGCAAATGATGGGCAAAGCCATACTTGAATACATATGACGATAGCCAGGAAGTGCTACAATCAATAACATAGGCTACCAATCACACTAATAGAAAGAGCAAAGAAAACATACGATAAACACAAGTTACATGTATACAGAAAGCCAAACAATCATAACTCTCTGCCCCAATGCTATAAAGACATATTACGAAAACACGCCTATTTAAATACATTGTAAGTTTCACCGGCGAAAAAAAAACAACAAAACAAACAAACAAAAAAAAAAAAAAAAAAATAAAAAAAAAAAATAATAAATCGAAAATTTTCAGATGAAAAACTGTGGTCTTTTTCTTATTTCTGCTCAAAATATAGATTGGGGGTACGCGTTAGGGCCGCGATTCAAACGAGCACCCACACTCTAAATTTTAGAGCAGACATAAGAAAGAGCAAAGAAAACATATGATAAACCCAACTTATACAGAAAGCCAAACAGTAGCGAAAGCGAAAGCCACTGTTGGAAGGATATGTGTGTGGAGTGTGTGTGTTGTGGGGGTGGGGGGTGGGGGGATGTTGAGCGATTTAGCGGTGAATCGATTTTACATGACCATCATGTTCGCCATTTGATAAACAATCATCAAATATCAAATTTTGTTTGAATTATGTATAACATTTTTCCGCTCACAAAGGGTTTTCCCAACTCAGTGAAACATTACACTTTACAGAAAAGAAGTAAATAAAACGAAAAAGAAGACAAATAAACGTGATGAAACAAAGATGAGGGCTTGTGGGAAACACCAAAACGATTGCAGTCAGAGCTAAAGGAAACTAGTAACCGAATGACAGAACCAGACATTATTACTACAGTAACTTGATTAGCAGCACTGTATCACGCCCAAAGGATGTATCCAGATCAACGTAACACACGAGACGCGGAGCGTCTAGTGTAATGCATAAGATCTAGAAACATCCAAGAGGCGTGATACTGTGCGGCACTGTATCACGTCCAAAGGATGTATCCAGATCAGCGTAACACACGAGACGCGTCGCGTCGATTGTAATGCATAAGATCTAGAAACATCCAAGAGGCGTGATACTGTGCGGCACTGTATCACATCCAAAGGATGTATCCAGATCAACGTAACACACGAGACGCGTCGCGTCGAGTGTAATGCATAAGATCTAGAAACATCCAAGAGGCGTGATACTGTGCGGCAGATGAAGCTATTCTAGTGAAAATATGTTCAATTTATACCATTTTTCTTCCAATAACATCATTTTTATTCAAACGTAAACAAGCGGGAAATATACTCCCAGGGAGGAGTTGCATAAGGCGAGCGCTACAGAGCGCTTTGTGGCGCTTCGCTATGCAACGGTACGTTTCCAAAAAGCGCTTCGTAGCGCTTTGTAACAGTGCTTGGAGCTGCCTCATTCTACGATGCATAGCAACCAGGCGAAACAAAATGGCGGCGCCCGACGTCGCGACGTATTGAGTGTCCGTTTTAAATCATTTTTTTATTTGTTCTTCCCAGTTTGAGCAGAAATGACAGCAGGAAACAAAAACAATCACTGAAGCAAGCACCGCATTTTTTTCTGAGAATTTTTCGGATATAAAAATCGTTCCATTTTGGCTGACATTTTAGAAAGCGCCTCCATCGAGCGGAGCGTTTTATAGCAGGGACAAAGCGCTACAAAGCGCTACAATTAAGCGCTCGCCTTATGCAACTCTACCCCGGATCTGCGCGACATTAGGAAAATGTGTCCGTCTGAAATAATGGCGTCCAACATATTCGATAAATATCGGTTGTTTGGTTGTAATATTTTTCTAATGCGCGTCTAACTGGTCATCACGAGGACGCGGTTCGATACCTGCCGGGTTCGGCAACATCCTTTCGTGGGGATTGAATATGAAATCTTTTCTACGGCTATTTTCTCCCTTCCGCTGATTCAAGAAGGGCAGTTTTCAGTTTCTGGCGAACGAATGTGCACGGTACTGGTTAACCGGTTACGTATAAGCCTGCCCTAGGTAAACTGACCGGCTCAAAAATGACCTAAAATAGTGTTGACTGGGCCGTTAAGTTCCAATGCAAACAAACAAAAAAATTTCTAGATTGGTAGATTTTGGTCGCTCGTTAGAACCGCCTCAATGAGGCGGTTCTAATAAGTGTCCACAATCTATGCTTTTGATAAAAAATAAGGTAGTAAATGTATACACCTGTAGACCACACTGTTTCTCTTTATAATGTGGGACTTAGAGGGTTCTTCCTTTCACTTGTTATCGTGATAATGTGTTCACTTGGTTTATCTGTGGATCTTTGTGCAACCACAGGGCGCAGTGACAAGACGCTGGTTTGGCACACTGAATTCAGTCGACGCCCGTTGCACATGCCATTTTTAGCTCACCTGTCACGTAGTGATAAGGTGAGCTTTTGGGATCACTTTTTGTCCGTCGTCCGTCGTGCGTCCGTCCTTGCGTCCGTCCGTAAACTTTTTCTTCAAACAACATCTCCTCCTAAACCACTGATCGGATTTTGACCAAACTTCACAGGAATGATCTTTAGGTGGTCCCCTTTCAAAGTTGTTCAAATGGTTGCGGTCTGTTGTACATCTACGTCACAGGAGTTAAAAATAGATTTTTTACTTAAAATTTTAAAAATCTTCTTCTCTGAAACCGCATGGCCCAGGTCTTTGATATTTGGTATAAAGCTTTATCTAGTGGACCTCTACCAAGATTGTTCAAATTATAGCCCTGGGGCCAAAAATGCCCCCGCCCCGGGGACCTTTGGTTTTACATAGGCTTATATAAGGAAAATCTTCTTCTCTGAAACAGCAAGGCCCAAGTCTTTGATATATTTGGTATGAAGCTTCATCTAGTGGACCTCTACCAAGATTGTTCAAATTACAGCCCTGGGGCCAAAAACTGCCCCCGCCCTGGGGGCCTTTGGTTTTACATAGGCTTATATAGGGAAAATCTTTAAAACTCTTCTTCTCTGAAACCACACGGCCCAGGTCTTTGATATTTTGTATGAAGCTTCATCTAGTGGACCTCTACCAAGTTTATTCAAATTATAGCCCTGGGGCCAAAAATGCCCCCGCCAGGGGGTCTTTGGTTTTACATAGGCTTATATAGGGAAAATCTTTAAAATCTTCTTCTCTGAAACCGCAAGGCCCAAGTCTTTGATATTTAGTGTGAAGCTTCATCTAATGGACCTCTATCAAGATGGTTCAAATTATAGCCCTAGGGCCAAAAATGTCCCCGCCCCGGGGCCCTTTGGTTTTACATAGGCTTATATAGGGAAAATATTTAAAAAATCTTCTTCTCTTAAACCACAAGGCCCAGGTCTTTGGTATTTGGTATAAAGCTTCATCTAGTGGACCTCTACCAAGATTGTTCAAATTATAGCCATGGGGCCAAAAATGCCCCCGCCCCGGTGGCATTTGGTTTTACATAGACTTATACAGGGACAATCTTTAAAATTTTCTTCTCTCAAACCGCAAGGCCCGGTTCTTTGATATTTGGTGTGAAACTTCATCTAGTAGACCTCTATCAAGATTGTTCAAATTATAGGCCTAGGGCGAAAAATTGCCCCCACCTGCAGGCCCTTTGGTTCTACATTGGCTTATACAGGAAAAAAAATCTTTTTAAATCTTCTTCTCCGAAACCGGATGGCCCAGTTCTTTCAAATTTGGTGTGTAGCTTCATTTAGTGGACTTCTGCATGTACCAAGATTGTTCAAATCATAGCCCTCAGGCCAAAATGCCCCCGCCCCGGGGCCCCTTGTTTTTACATTTACTTATATAGGGAAATTTAAAAAAAAATCTTCTACTCTGAAACCGCAAGGCCCAGGTCTTTGATATTTGTTGTGAAGCTTCATCTAAATTGTGCAAATTATAGCCCTAGGAAGTAGAAGACGAGGCAATGAAAACCTTTGAAAATCTTCTTGTCTGAAAGCAGAAGGTCAAGGTCTTTGATATTTGGTATGAAGCTTCGTCTTGTGGATTTCTACGAAGATTGTTCAAATTATAACCCTGGGGCCAAAAGTGGCCCGCCCCGGGGCCCCCGAGGAAAACCTTTTAAAATCTTGTCTGAAACCAGAAGTCTCCGTTTTGTGATATTTGGTATTAAGCTTCACCTTTTAGACCACTACCAAGATTATTCATATTATAGCCCGGAGCCAATAATGGCTCTTCCACTTGATACCCAATGGATCAGGTGAGCGATCCAGGGCCATCATGGCCTTCTTGTTACCAGTTTATCCCCGTTTGCACTTATACAGATGCAGATAATCCTGCGCATCCGTGCAGTTTGACTAGCACCTGAGGATTCGCCGTTTAGACAGTGCTATTCCTCTTCTATCTATATATCTATCTTCCAATACTTCTTACATCAGACGGGTTCCGGTGAACCAAGTGTCGAAGGGGGTTAGTTGGAGTAAAAAGGTAAGAAAAGTGGGTAAAATGAGTTTGTGCAGTGCGAAAAGAGTTGTTAATATGGTTAAAAGATAAAAACAGAATTGGGATATTTAAGGAGCAACATGGACCACCAGGCTAATAGCATTGCTTAACTGCACCAGGGTGGAAAGAATAACTGCGAATATGTGACAGGGTAGTGCATTCCAGTGGATAATGGTCCTGGGAAAGACAGTGTACTTGTAGTAGTCTGTTTTGGTGAAGATATGTCTGTATGCAAATTAGTGATTATTGGCTGTTTAACCTGGTATTGCGGATAAAATACTCAGATGAGGGAATGGCAACAAGATCATGTGTGAGCTTGTACATCATAACAAGACGACTGTCAATACGGTGTTGTTCAAGGGGCGGGGAGGGGGGGGGCAGGTTAGGTCCTTCAGCATGGCTGTAACGCTGAGAGAGTAACTATAGTCACGTGTTACATACCTGGCAGCCCTTCTTTGGACTGCTTCCACTTTGTATATATCAGTAGCAGTGGCTCTTGTTTCTATTGTATACGTTAAACACTCTCACTAATTGATATACAATTAAACTGCAACAGCTCGAATGAAAACCTGTTCGAAATAGAGGTAGTTCTAACTACTGAGGGATAATCATTGCGCAAGGTCTTGAGACATAATGGAGATCACTTCTTCTATAAGTAAAGGTACAAGTGTTAATATCTGTGAATTATCTAGGGACTCAAGAACAAGTTCTAATTAGCCACGGTAAACGAGCCATCCGTGTTCGAGTTATCGAATTTTCTACGGATTATGTGAGCCCCGCCAAGCGAATTTGGGTCTTCGAGCATTCCGTCATGACAAGTTTTAACTGCGCATGCCCAGCCATTCAGAAGGGCCAGGGATATGGCTTTTTGTCTGAAGGTTCCTCTTGAATCAATGCTTGTATGAGCGAGCAGCGAAGGTTCTGGCGAGACTGCGCGGATGCGCAGGCTCGCCTGAACCTTCGCTGCTCGCATAGGCGATAAGTACCAAAATCGCGTGACGGGGCCCAGTAAGTATTTGAGGTATGCGTTTCACCAACAACTCAGGTTAAACGGAGACAGGATCTGGGTTCAATGACCAATCCGAGTTTCTGGAGCTCATTGATAGGGAACCCGGGAAGGGACATACAATTTGTTTTTTAATATGTTGTGCGAACAAGTAATTAAGTTGTGCGAACAAGATATTGTGCGGACAATATAATATATCTTGTGCGGACAACATAATATCGTGTGTGCACAAGATATTAGATTTTGTTCGCACAGCTTAATATCTTGTCCGCTTGGGTGCACAAGATATTATCTTGTTTGCACAGCATAGACCTTGTGTGGACAACATTATAGCTTGTACGTCTGATTAAATTGTGCTAACATGATAATATGTTGTGCGAACAAGACAGTAGTTTTGCGAACAAGATATTATTTTGTGCGCACAAGATAATATCTTGTGCGCACAAGGTTTTATGTTGTCGCACAAAAGATTACGTTGTGCGAACACGTTGATATCTTGTGCTCACAAGATATTATGTTGTCTGCACAAGCTCTATGCTGTGCAAACAAGATGATATGTTGTGCGAACAACATAATAACTTGTGCGCACATAATATGAAAATAAATTGCATGCCACTTCCAGGGTTACGTACATTGATGTAGCAGAGTAGCAAGTTGCTTCAAATAATGTCCAAACAAAAGAGCATATCATTACTGTTCTCTAAGGTGGTATATTTGGGACATTCAAAATAATGTTTTGGACAACAATATGTCGAAGGCGCGACATATTAGCTCGAGGGATCGATATAATATCTCGAGCGCTCAACATATTACCCCGATTATCCCGAGTATTCGACATAATATCTTGAGCGCTCGACATATTATTATGGGCGCTGAACATATTATTTCGAGCGCTCAAAATATTATTTCCAGCGCTCGTTATCTCGATCGCTCTATATATTATCTCGAGTGCTGTACATAATATCTCTAGTGCTCTACAGAATATCTCGAGCGCTCGACATATCATCCCGAGCGCTGTACATATTATCTCGAGCGCTCTACATAATATCTCGAGGGCTCGATATAATACATCGAGCGCTCGACATGTTTTCTCGAGCGCTCGACATGTTTTCTCGAGCACTCGACGCATTATACGCTCGATGTATAACTTCGAGCATCGAAATGTGCGAGGACCAAAAATAGACCGTGCAGTGTGATCCGAGTTCTTGTTAGCCATTATAAAGCAACGGGGCCATCCATCCAATAAAGCACGCTAAGGTCATTTTTTCCCCATCCCACCGCTGTAACTGACTGTAGCCTCTGCAAAGTTTCCCACGAATTGAAGCGTTAACGCGGTCACGCATTCATGTACTAAATGTGATACCCGTGGCTTAACATCGTGGAAATGCCAACCACGCTACCCTAGTCGTTAAAAGAACCTGCTCCTGAATCAAGGATGAAGAAGGTGTATATATATTCTTAGGACATAGAAGCCGTAACAAAGGAAAGATGCGAAACTGAAAAAAAAACGCCTATGGTGGGACTCGAACCCGGGCCGCTCTGATGAAACACCAATGCTCTAACCACTTAGCCAAGGGGTTGAGCCCAACTGTCGTATTGAGAGGAGGAGATAACAATTCCATTGCACTGACGCATATGCAATGCGTGGTACGCCTGATGGGATAACGTCAAAAATTTGCAACATATATTTTTGTAACATACAGTCAAACCTGTCTTAAAGACCACCTGTGAACAAAGGCCACCTGTCTACAAAGACTACTTCCAATTCCTCGCATCCAATTAGACTATATAAAGCAATGTCAACAGAGACCACCTGTGCACTAAGACCAGAGGACAGTCAAAATTCCTGCCCAAATGCATATTTTTACCATGAACAAAGACAACTTTGTGCTTTGAATAGCTTTGACTAAAGTTTTAATTGGGCAATTAATTGTTTGTGGACATCCTTTAATGAGCCAAATTATTTTTTTTAGTGATTCATTATTAAAACCTGACATAATGTTACCTTTCGGGGAGTTAATCAGTGAATCATTCAGAAGTAACTGGGATATCCATACATATCTGCATAATGCTGTGAAGTAAACCTTGTCTTCCAAAGAGGTAGATCAGTCCATGCAAAACTGTCCCCCTGAATAAAGACCACCTGTGGACAAAGACCATATTTCTTCTTTCCCTTGGGTGGTCTTTGTAGACAGGTTAGACTGTACCAATATATTTTATTTTCTTTTTGACTTGATGTTTTACGTCCATTTCGAAATACCCGACATCATCATGTAACGTTACTTTTTGACCGAGCTTGCCTGTTTGTGCAAACAGAATTATTTATTGAACAAAACGAGCAAATAAGTGTATTAAAATTGGGGTAACTAGATCGAAAATTCTCATTTGGGGACGTAAATCGTCAGTCTTACGGTCGCAAATAAGGACATGTTAACGTGCGGTAATGGCTTGGGTTTGTACTGAATAAACCACTGAGATTTCGAATGCAACTATTCCTTGCGATAAAGTGTTCATTATACTTCTAGTGCTGAGATTTGAATACCACGTACATGTACACTTAACAAACCTTAACAAAAACACATACTTAGCTGCATTATTTATTTGATGCATGCAATTTTGTAGGACTAATTACATAACTCAGTGATATGAATACTAATAGTAATAAATGACCTTATTTATAGGGGGTAACTTATTTAGTACTAGTCCATGTGACCCTCTTTTCCTCGGTAGGAACCAGAACTAAGCAATGTGGATAAAGTCTCTTGCTCAAGCAAACAGCACTTAGCGCTTGTGTGGATCTCAAATGCGAGGTTTTACCAAGGCACCACAGCGTTCCACATAAAATGTGGCATTTGTTTGATTTGAGATTTAACGTCCCCGTCAACACTGTAAAGGTCATTTTGGAGACGTTGCTTCCACTTTTGTGGGATTTTTACCCGACATTGAGATTAAATGACATCTCAAGCCCTGCCGCCCAATGAAACCAATAGGGTTTATAAGCATGGACGGACCGACTCGCACCGCTTTGCCTGGGCAGGCTTAGATCCTCTAAGCGGTTTACTAGTACTCGTGTGCGGGTCGGTTTCATCTCGCATGCAAGCATCATGCAGCCCATCAATTTCTTCAAGCCCCGATGGTCGGGGGCCGATAAAATGTTGCAAAAAGAAGTATGGTACCAAAATAAAGAGTAACTTCATGATCGCTATTAATACGACAAGTTCCTTTCAAACACGAAAAAATAATATTATGGCAAATTACATTAAACGGTGCAAATACATTTCGTGAGAGTTAATTAGCTTACATCGTAAAATATTTATCTTAATGTCTTTCAGGCATTAACAAAAAACAAAGTGATTAATCCCCACGAATTCTGGTTCTTATATGTTTTGAAATCTTTTCAGGCACATACAACAAATATATTTGTTGGTTTAACACGCCCTGTTTTCACTTCCTTGTGCGTTGAAAACCCATCTAAATAAAAATCAAAAATGAGTTCCTTTAAGAGCAATGAAAATATTCATAAGAAAGAAGATGGGTCATACTACGTAGTTTCGGCTAATAAAGCCTCATCAGTGACCCTGTAAGGTTGCACTACAGTAAATAATTGGTCTTTATGAAAGCTGCACTTGCTTTGGGGAGAGCTTTCAGTACAGAATTGAATATTCTGCTGCTTCTGATTGGATTTGGTGCTAAGCCATTATTTTTCTGAGAAGTATTATTGTTTATTAGAAGAAATATTAGTAGGTATTTGCTATTGTAAAATGCAGCTGATTTAAATTGAACCATAAAAGTGTGCTGACTGGCCACTGGAAATGCCTGGATTTATTCGCTGCGGTATGGGTTTGTTGACACTGGCTGCCAAAAAGGCCAAAATATGCCGCACAGCATACATATTTTTTAGCTTCTTCTGGAAGGTAAATGGTCAGCCTGTCAAATTATATGCCTCATAATGGAAGCGTTAGACTTGCTGAAATGTGGTAGAACATGGAATATGCCCCAATTTACATTGTGAGTAGGGGGATTTTTTTACTGTAGTGCCACCTAAACCGAAAGTAGAAAAATCAGCTCCCCTCTAATGTTTTCATTCATTACATAATATTTTCACACATAATAGGTTCCCTCCAATTCTGTATCTTAAAGTGGATCTTCCTGGCATGTATTTTGTCACAGAAACTGTACAAATTGTAAGTTTAGTGCTAATTTAGGACTAACTGGGTGTATTTTATAAGTTTTTGCTTCTGTTCCATGTAATTGGAGGGGAGGGGGTACTTAAAAGCCATGTAAATCAGTTGTCATTGGTCTGTTTGGAAAGCTGACCTGCAGTAAATGTCTAAACAGGAACACAAGAAAAAGAAAATACTCAATATTGAATATAACACTGAGGTTACTTGGCATTAGACAAGTGTCTCAAGCCAATGCAAAATTTCAAAATTGTCTCTCCGAACAGCCCGCTGCAATATTGCAATGAGTTTTCTCAGCCGTTGTAAGTTCTTACTGGTTGGGTTCATGTTACAAGATTTGAATAGATATATTCAGACATTTCTCATGGCATTAAGGCATTTATAATCATTTTCATCAAGGTTTTGTCCCCAAAATATCCTCAAAATGCCAGTTTTTACTGAAATTAGGGGGTATAGGTGTGAGAACAGCCAAAATTTCTTGCATGGCTGCTAATAGGACATGATTTAGTGCATTTTAGGATTAAAGTATTCCAAAGACATCTGAGAAGAAGCACTGATGCAAGCCGGTTTCTGGGTTCCATTCTGGAAAGAGGTAAACTTTGCGCTTTTTCACAAAACATGGTTTGTCCGGCTTTCATCGTAGAATCTGGAAGCGATAACTTTTTCGCAAAGTTTAAAGATTCTTTGTCACTGAACATTAATTATGCATGACTATATTATCAGATATGGTCTAAACTTGTGTTTGGCAATTCTTTTGGTGGATCATAAAGAAATTAGGGTTTGGTATAGGTTGCACTACAGTAAATAATTGGTCTTTATGAAAGCTGCACTTGCTTTGGGGAGAGCTCTCAGTACAGAATTGAATATTCTGCTGCTTTTGATTAGATTTGGTGCTAAGCCATTATTTTTCTGAGAAGTATTATTGTTTATTAGAAGAAATATTAGTAGCTATTTGCTATTGTAAAATGCAGCTGATTTAAATTGAACCATAAAAGTGTGCTGACTGGCCACTGGAAATGCCTGGATTTATTCGCTGCGGTATGGGTTTGTTGACACTGGCTGCCAAAAAGGCCAAAATATGCCGCACAGCATACATATTTTTTAGCTTCTTCTGGAAGGTAAATGGTCAGCCTGTCAAATTATATGCCTCATAATGGAAGCATTAGACTTGCTGAAATGTGGTAGAACATGGAATATGCCCCAATTTACATTGTGAGTAGGGGGATTTTTTTTACTTGTAGTGCCACCTAAACCGAAAGTAGAAAAATCAGCTGCCCTCTAATGTTTTCATTCATTACATAATATTTTCACACATAATAGGTTCCCTCCAATTCTGTATCTTAAAGTGGATCTTCCTGGCATGTATTTTGTCACAGAAACTGTACAAATTGTAAGTTTAGTGCTAATTTAGGACTAACTGGGTGTATTTTATAAGTTTGTGCTTCTGTTCCATGTAATTGGAGGGGAGGGGGTACTTAAAAGCCATGTAAATCAGTTGTCATTGGTCTGTTTGGAAAGCTGACCTGCAGTAAATGTCTAAACAGGAACACAAGAAAAAGAAAATACTCAATATTGAATATAACACTGAGGTTACTTGGCATTAGACAAGTGTCGCAAGCCAATGCAAAATTTCAAAATTGTCTCTCCGAACACCCCGCTGCAATATTGCAATGAGTTTTCTCAGCGGTTGTAAGTTCTTACTGGTTGGGTTCATGTTACAAGATTTGAATAGATATATTCAGACATTTCTCATGGCATTAAGGCATTTATAATCATTTTCATCAAGGTTTTGTCCCCAAAATATCCTCAAAATGCCAGTTTTTACTGAAATTAGGGGGTATAGGTGTGAGAACAGCCAAAATTTCTGGCATGGCTGCTAATAGGACATGATTTAGTGCATTTTAGGATTAAAGTATTCCAAAGACATCTGAGAAGAAGCACTGATGCAAGCCGGTTTCTGGGTTCCATTCTGGAAAGAGGTAAACTTTGCGCTTTTTCACAAAACATGGTTTGTCCGGCTTTCATCGTAGAATCTGGAAGCGATAACTTTTTCGCAAAGTTTAAAGATTCTTTGTCACTGAACATTAATTATGCATGACTATATTATCAGATATGGTCTAAACTTGTGTTTGGCAATTCTTTTGGTGGATCATAAAGAAATTAGGGTTTGGTATATGTTGCACTACATTAAATAATTGGTCTTTATGAAAGCTGCACTTGCTTTGGGGAGAGCTCTCAGTACAGAATTGAATATTCTGCTGCTTATGATTAGATTTGGTGCTAAGCCATTATTTTTCTGAGAAGTATTATTGTTTATTAGAAGAAATATTAGTATGTATTTGCTATTGTAAAATGCAGCTGATTTAAATTGAACCATAAAATTGTGCTGACTGGCCACTGGAAATGCCTGGATTTATTCGCTGCGGTATGGGTTTGTTGACACTGGCTGCCAAAAAGGCCAAAATATGCCGCACAGCATACATATATTTAGCTTCTTCTGGAAGGTAAATGGTCAGCCTGTCAAATTATATGCCTCATAATGGAAGCATTAGACTTGCTGAAATGTGGTAGAACATGGAATATGCCCCAATTTACATTGTGAGTAGGGGGATTTTTTTTTACTGTAGTGCCACCGTAATGATCCGGCAACGAAAGCCAGAGGAAGCATACTGCAATTTTGCGAATTTCGAATAGGCAGTCGATTCAAAGACTGATATAAATCAAAAAGAGGTCCAAATAATTAAAAACCTGTCTAGAATTTGAGTCTAAACTAACAATTTATTTCTGATTTCTCAGAATATTCACGCTGATCTCAAAGGACCAAAAGTAAAATATAAACTGCACTATGGTTGATGTACGGGGAGACGTTTTACGGCCGTTTATATAAAGAAAACGGGGGTTTGTAGAGGTATACTTTATTATCTTTCTGCTCCATATCACAATTTGCGGGTACTCATTGAGGCGCTTCTAACGAGGACCCATTAGAACCGCCGCTTTTAGACGTGGTGTAGTAGTTATGCTACTCGCCTTATAAACCAGGTGTCGTGCTTCTCCAGACTTTCTGATAAGTTTTTAAACCAAGGTCCCGTCTCCGCATGACCTTAGCTGTTGGTAGGACGTAAAGTCCAAACACTAACTCAGAATCGCCTCTGTGAGTCGATTCCAACAAGCACTCATAATCTATGATTGGAGCAGAAATGAGAAAATTATCACAAACTTTGATCATCAGTTATGGAGATATATAAATCAGAGATAAAATAAACTTTTTTGTTTTTTTGTTTTTTTTTCACACGGGCGCGTTGTCCTAATGTGTTCCTGACTTTCTTTTGATGATCTTTTTGGACAAAATATTTAACCGTCTTTCTTCATACACCGATGAAAGGAACCTAATCGAACCGTGACTAAAGTAAGATCGAGCTGTCTGTGGTTAGAGGAAATGACGTCAGTTTAGTGTCTACGGTTCGGCCAACGATCGACCATGGTTTGCTGGTTCCCGTTTTTCCTAAAGCACTGCAAAACAGTAGAAGCAGAAAGTTGTTTCGTAGGCATTGATCGGGCAATAAGTTGTTTCGTAGGCATTGATCTGTTGATATACTGACACAGGGGAAACTCAAGTTGATCGAACTTGCAAATCATGTCATCGCCGTTTGAATTCGCGTATGTTTCGTTTCTTAAATTTCGTAGGATATGACAACTCATGTAAGATCCTCTATATAGTTAAAACACTTCACTCTTGAAAAGCAAAAAACACAGAACAGAACCATCTCAGCCACGGAAAAATAGAGACAAATACCCTGTTTAGACGAAGCTTTTAATGCGCATTAGTATCGAAGTAGATGCGCATTGTCCGTTTACACGAACCTTATTAAATCGATGGAAATTTTTATATCGCTGCAACTTAATCCATCTCGAGTCGCATTAAATTTTCTTTCGCTTTAAACTGTCCGTCTAAACAGCTGCAGCGCATAAGAAGCGCAATAAAGTTTTAATTAGAAAACCTTTCACTTCGATTTTGATAATCCGACAGTAAACAATTGAACATTAATGAAATTAAGAACACGAAAACAAGTCTCTGAGTTCGCTGAATTCTTTTGAACTTTTCACGACTCAAATCACGACATTTTAGCAGTCCCTGAACTCGACTCTTCTGCTTCCTTATTAATGATAACAAACACGCATTGTTTCTTGGAGCTATTTCCATTTACCGCGAAATTTCATTGATCTTACTGCTATAAAATACGAACGAAAATTTGCTCGTGTGGACAGTTTGTAGGATTTATATCGCTTTACCTTGAAGCGCAGCAAGCGATGTTGCTGCGTAGTCGTGTAAACAGACTAAAAGACAATAATTGCAATTTTGAACGTAATAATTACAATAAAAACGACAAAAAGGGTGAAAACGGAGATACTGGACAGAAAAATACACCAAGCCAGCGAAGAATGTCGGGCCGACAGCGATACCACATGTTAACGTCAGACCGACAGCGATACGTGTGAACGTCGTATCGCTTTCGCCCCGACGATGGTCGCTGTGCTGTGCTAGATGGACAGTCAGGTGAACACTAAGCCGCAACAGGCATGTGCGTCAAGCAAGATCTCAAAATAGTTTGTACACATCACCTTAGTCAGAATAAAATATTCTCTAGCTGCATTTAGAATCTTTATACCATCATGTGGCACAGTACATGCTTCCATATCTCCAAAAGGCTAGGGGTTTGGTATGTTTCTTATTTATACTCCAAACATATGTTGTAGGTGCTCGTTAGAACCGCCTCATTTAGGCGGTTCTAACGAGTACCCACAGTACCCACAACCTATGTCTTGGAGCAGAAATAAGCAATATAAGTTAAACCCCTGTAAACCCTATGTGAAGAGGGGTTGAGAAGGGTGTTCGTTTCACGGACTTATTAGCCTGATGATCCGTCCATATATCACACAGCGAAGACCAAGATCAGCCTTCGCGTCTGTGCAGGATGATCTGAGTCTTCCCTTGACACATATGCGCTCAGACCCTTTTTCGCTATGTGTGGCCCATATTCGATTCTTAAAGAATACAGTAGTTACTGATACTAAGTTATCAGATTAATGGTTCCTGCCACTTGTTCGTTGTTGATACATAGTTAACAGGCAAGCTAATTTGACATATTTATGGTTGATTTCTAGAGATCTGCACATCAGAAACCATTTACATCTATCTTTGTAGTTTTATGGTGTTCGTTAACATGTGTTTGTTTTGTGTTCGCAGATGTTAAAGAGTGTAGGCTAGAAAAAACAAATTTGTTAAACAAATTAACCATTTTTGTACCAAATGGAATCTTTTTCCTTACACATAGCAGGAGTCCATTTCAAAATGTAGGGGTGTCAGGTTGTGTTTTTGGAAAATGGCTGAAGCTTTTGCAAACAGTGTAGGCCCTGATCAGACGCCGCGTTCTGTGGCGTCTGATCTGGGCCTGCCCTGTTTGCCAGGGTACCCGTTTTGGGGTTTCTGGTACTAAATGGGTTAAGACGGAACGTGGCAAAATCACGTGCGTATGTTGATTTCGAAACACCGTATTTAGTGATAGGTCTCATATACGAGGTCATCAAATGTAAATTAACAGCCTGAACCATAGCCCTCGGCGTGTAGCCAGACTGGCTCCTCGAGACTGGCTCCAGTCACAATAATCAATTATCATCTTCAAATTTTTCATGAAATTTGTGTGTGTGTGGGGGGGGGGGGGGGGGGGGGAAGGGGGGGGGGCAATATTTTTATTAGACAGGAGCTAAAGAGAATATCAGAAAATAGCACCTTAGAAGAAATATTTGCGTAGCTAATCGTTATATCCTACGAAAGTAATACTGACACTATTTCAGACAGTTACTCTCTATCTTCCCGACTTCGAAGTCTGTATACAGTGTATGAATTGACGAGACCGCGTGCAAATCAGTAATATATATATATATATATATTCAAGGTCGGTCAGCCTTAAATAGCTAACCACCACAGATTGACGATTTAAAAGTCAAAGGGGAGCAACTCTAGGGTAAACAAAACAAAAAATGAATGAAAAACTGGCTGATAAACTAAACAATGGTTCACTAGGTCCAAAAGACTGGTGGAAAACACTTAAACATGTAATAAAACCAACACGAACAAGCAATATCCCTCCCTTAAACACACAAGGAAATATATATTCTGACGAAATGGACAAAGCGGAAGTGTTAAATACTTTCTTCTCCTCACAAACTATTATAGACGAAACTAATGCACACTTGCCTGAAAGCAATCCAAATAACATTCAAAATGAAACCCTCCATTCTGTTCACCTGTCACCGTCGGAAGTTGAAACCTGTCTGAAGTCCCTTCAGACTGGCAAAGCTGTAGGACCCGATGCGATTAACAACAGACTCCTGAAAGAACTATCTAATTCAATTTCTATCCCTCTTTGTGATCTCTTCAACTTTTCGCTATCATCAGGCCAATTTCCTGAGTCATGGAAACTAGCGAACATCACTCCAATTCACAAGAAAAACGAACCTTCTGACCCAGCTAACTACCGCCCTATATCTCTCTTAAGTGCAGTGGGAAAAGTTCTTGAGAAACTTGTTCATAAATATATTTTCAACTTTTTTCGGGACAACGGAGTTATCACATCACTTCAATCTGGTTTTGTACCAGGCGATTCTACTGTTAACCAACTTATTGATATATACAACTCTTTCTGCAAAGCTCTTGACGTAGGCAAAGAAGTAAGAGCCGTCTTTTGTGATGTAAGCAAAGCCTTCGATCGTGTATGGCATAAAGGACTTCTTCACAAGTTGAAAAGCGTTGGCATAACTGGTTCTCTTCTCTCATGGTTTAACAGTTACTTAAGCGATAGATTACAAAGAGTCGTTCTTCCTGGGACCACGTCCAGTTGGCAACCAATTAAAGCTGGTGTCCCACAAGGCTCTATCCTTGGTCCTCTCTTGTTTTTAGTATACATTAATGATATTGTTGAAGATATCCATTGCACGATACGTCTGTTTGCAGACGACACGAGTCTTTACATAATTGTTGAAAACCCGGTTGAAGCTGCTCACCTCTTAAATGATGATCTAGAAAGGATACAGCAATGGGCAAAAAAGTGGCTAGTCAGCTTCAACCCTACAAAGTCTGAATCTCTCTTGCTCTCTCGTAAAATCAATAAACCTTACCACCCACCAATTTTCATGGACACTCAAGAAATATCTGAGGTCAGTACTCATAAACACCTAGGCCTTATATTTTCTAGTGATTGCACGTGGCATGAACACCTAGCCGAAATCAAATCAAAAGCATGGAATCGGATTAATATCATGCGTAAACTAAAATTTCTACTTGATAGAAAATCACTTCAGACTATTTATTGTTCGTTCATTAGACCTCTTCTAGAATATGCCGACGTGGTATGGGACAATTGCACCCAGTATGAAGCATATGAACTTGAAAAAATACAGATTGAGGCAGCACGTATAGTTACTGGGGCAACCAGACTGGTTTCTCTAAATCTTCTTTACTCTGAAACTGGATGGGATACGTTGGCCTCACGAAGAAATAAACATAAAATTGCTATGCTTTACAAAATGTATCATGGCATTTCTCCAGCATATCTATCTTCACTCTTACCAGCTACAGTGGGAGAAAATGTTTCGTATAGCCTTCGTAATTCTACCAACATTCAAACTATTCACAGTCACTCACAGCTCTACTTTAATTCTTTTCTTCCAAGTGCGATAAGAACCTGGAACTCTCTGTCTGAGGAGATCAGAAACAGCTCCAGTTTAGCATCACTTAAACGTCAACTCAATACTAACTTAATCCCTACGCCTCGTCATTTCAACGCAGGGAAACGTCTCGGACAAATTTATCACAGCCGGCTTAGAACCAAATGCAGCTCCTTAAACGAACACCTCTTCTCAAGAAACATTGTCCCAAGTGCTTTATGTGTATGTGGTCTCGTCGAAGACACCGAACATTTTCTTCTTCACTGTCCACGATATGCGAACTTTAGAGAAGAAATGTTAAGATCAGTTTATCAGTTTTGTCAACCAACTCTCGATACTCTACTTTATGGTGACCAAACACTAAATTGCAACGAGAACAAACAAATCGTCCTCCTTGTCCATAACTTTATTTTAAAAACTAAAAGATTCCAAGCCAACCATAATTAGGCGATGAATGCACGTATCATTTCCTACCGTATTAGACACACTTTCACTTTTTTTTTTTCCTTTTTTGATGTTAGTCCGAGAACAGAGTGTGGGGCTAGAATATGTTTTTTTTAAATCTACGGCAAGTTTACTTGTCTAACCAGGCTCTTTTCTGTGATAATCTCCCGAACCGGTAATTCTCCAACAAATACACCTACATATTTTGGTTTGTTACTCTTATTTTGTTTTTAGAGAACTACCTCGCAAAGTTAACCATACGACCTTAACCTAAGTTATATCCAACCTTCAGAACGACAAACCTATACGTTCCGCCTTTGAAGAAATAGTTTTATTGGTACTTGATAAAACACCTTTGATTTGAATGTCTCAGACCTTTTACATGAGAGCGGCAGAAGCTGTATTGTTTTTTCTTTGTTATTTTTTACCCTGATGGATTCCCCGTGGAGCCCCCCCCCCCCCTCCCTCCAACGCTACCTTCACCTTAACCTTTTTTAGTATGTAAAAATGCTACAAAATAGCTTTGAACATAGTCGCTAATTCTGTACTTACAATAGTTACTGTTTTGCATCGACAATTATATAGATTTAATTCAATGGTATTATCGCAAATGTTTAGGGAAACAGATTCAAATAAGTCTCTGACTTTCTTCTGAATCCCTTTTTGTATGATTTCAGTCATATTTGCTTTGTATTGTACTTGTAGAATACGAATAAAATATGTTTAAACCAACTCTAGGGTAATTTGTCATGAAGCCTTCTTTAAAGGTACAGTACCTATGTACAGGCAGTACAACTTCATAAGATTAAATGTGCCTTCCCACAAATAATGCAATTTAATTCATATTTGGAATTAAATTAGATTAAAATTGCACATGTAGACAAATCGCTGGACATTTTTAGCACTTCTTGACAGATCGTTGGACTTTTTTTTTTAAATTGCACATGTAGACAGATCGTTGGACAGTTTTCTCAATAGATAGATAGATAGGTAGATCGATCTAAGTTCTGTTCGTATGTGATATCTATACTTGGATAGCGAATTAAACGAAACGTTACGTAAAAAACTTATTTTGTAAGTAAGCTTTCGTGAATAACGGTATCTCATGCCATTTACATGGGTCATTCACGAAGAGTTTTTCCTTAATTAAAAACGGATCCAGGATAAATGCATTTCAGTAATAAAAGCAAAATATCATTCTTTCCTTCTCAGGGTATTATTTCAATGTAAACGGGTATATTATCTCTCAAAATGTCTGAATATTGTTAGCATTTTAAGAGCAATTCTCTGTATGCACCAAAATATTTCGGCACACACTGTCAGGGATTTAAATTAAACTACTACTAAATGAAAGAACATATCAAGATAGTAAAAAAATTGTATTGCGGTTTCTCGATATTCCCAACCGTTTCCATGGAAACGGCAAATGTATTGTCCATAAAAAGCAAAATCGACGGAAATCCAGCCCTTAGAAAAAAATCGAAAATTTAACTATCTTAAAATGTTTAGAATGATACATTTTTCATTGTCATGGTTTTATCAAAGACCAAATTAGTATTCCTAAGGGGCAAATTTCTAATCTGACGTTTTCGTTCGTTCTTTTTGCCATTTCTTGGTAAATTTTTTCATCAAATTTACTCAAAAAAGCCCCTTATAGAAACGGATATTTCGTGAGCGGCACCACACTCTGAGTGACTTGGCATGTCTATTCCTAAAGAATATTGCCTAAAATACAAATTTATCGAAAAACCAGATTGGGGTAAATAGTTTTTATATAAAAAAATGGGCATTAAACGCTCCGACTTTAGGAAAATATTCTGTTCTATTCAGCGTTAATTCTCATTGCCGGAACTGCACAGAAAAATATGGGACTTAGAAACAAGAAAAACAAAAACAAAAACACATTTATTTTCTTTGGAATAAAAGTTATTTTAGAACGAACAAAATCTATAACATAGTATCGAAAAAATGGTCAAGATTGGCCTTTTCTATTTCCAGTGGTTCTGGCAAAGACCCGGCGTCCCGTCGTTTATATCGACAAATGGAGGTTATGCACCGAAAATATACAATAACATTGTCAAATACGGAACCCGGGAAGGGACATGATTCTTTATTTTTATTATGTGGTGCGAACAAGATACATGTAATATCTTGAGCGGACAAGAAATTATCTTGTTCGGACAACATATTATCTTGTGCGGACAAGATATGATCTTGTTCGCACAACATAATATCTTGTGCGCACAAGATATTATCTTGTTCGCACAACACATTATCTTGTTTGCACAACCTAGATCTCGGGAAGTTGTGCGGACAAGATATTATCTTGTGCGGACAAGATATTATCTTGTGCGGACAAGATAATATCTTGTGCGGACAAGATAATATATTGTGCGCACAAGATCTTTCTTGTGCAAACAAGATATTATCTTGTGCGGACAAGATAATATCTTGTTCCACAACTTAATATCTTGTCCGCACAAGATAATATCTTGTCTGCACAAGATAATATGTTGTCCGCACAAGATAATATCTTGTCCGCACAATATATTATGTTGTGCGGACAAGATATTATCTTGTCGGCACAAGATAATATGTTGTCTGCACAAGATAATATCTTGTCCGCACAAGATAATATCTTGTCTGCACAAGATAATATCTTGTCTGCACAAGATATTATCTTGTGCGCACAACTTATAAAATAAAAAAAAATTCATGTCCCTTCCCGGGTTCCGTAGTCAAAGCCCTTGAGGTTTTTAATTGTCGTCGTATAATTGTCTTTGAAACTAGTATTAAAACTGTAAAAACAATCCATTGCAATTTATATTTTCTCGTAATAAGTTCATTAAAGTATAGAGAGTGTATTTTATTATTGAGTTTGCTCCCTTGAATTGATTGAACAAGTTTCAGCTTTTTGGAGTAGAATACGGGGCACAACCTGCCTCTGTTGCCAATTTGATCTTTAATAATGCCAACTGTTTCGGGCATGAATTAGCCACATAAACCACACTTTTCACATGCGTTATTAGTAAGATAGTCTCCATGTACTGTTTATCGAACCAATTTGGCCCATACATGTACTACAATCAAGAGAGCAGCTTTGTTTACATTAAAAGTGGACCTCAACAATGTCTGAAGTTAGATTTGCTATTGATGACGTCATTTGTTTGTATGTGAGGAGCGTCCATTCCATTCGATTCCTGCCAGGGTTGGCAAAATACTTTCGTGGAGAATAATCATGAACTATGTTCTCCCGTCTACTGATTCAAGAAGGGCAGTTGTCGGTTTCTGGCAATAAGAAAAAAACATCCACTGGATGGGGGTGGGGGGCTACTGGTTAACTGCTTACGGATATGCTTGCTCAGGCAAAGTGTGGATGGGTAAACTGACCGGCTCAAAAATTACATAAATAGTGTTGACTCGGCCATTCAACCACCAATACAAACAGACAAACCATTTCTCGAACTATGTACAGTCCAGTACACATTACTGATTCGCACCCAGTTCTGGATCTGGCCCCGTCTTTGGCTTGAACAAATACATTAGTACCAAGATCTGAAACGACTGCACATGAGAAATGGTAAACCGCATAGAGACTTTAAGTCTAACCAGGAAAAGTGATGTGAGAGAGACCGCCAATGCAAATAAAAATTGGTTTTATTGGGCAGCTGGGAGTATTTCGTTATTAATACAGTATTTTGTAAGCACCGTGCAGTCATGCAGGCATGAATGTAAACGACCGCACATGAGTAGCCGAGGCCTAGTGGTAAATCGCTTAGAAATTCAAAGCCAGCCCAGTAAAAATAGTGAGCGTTGGACCATCCATGCATATAAACCTATTATTGGTTTCAATTGGCAGCAGGGCTTGAGGTGTCGATTTTTCTCAATGTAAAAGTCCACCAAAATTGGAAGCAACATCTCCAAAATGACATGTACAGTGTTGAGGGGTACTTAAACCTCAAATCAAATAAAACATAAAAATGGTGGGTGTGCATTTATTTTCATAGCGTTTGTTTACTAGTTCACGCAGATCAGAAGTCACTGATTTCACCAAGTCTTGCACCAACGCACAATTTCTAGCGACATGGCGGTGTAGATGCCCATCGACGTTCCTATTTCCCCAATCCAACCAGAGACTGCGCCAACTGCCCAATAAATCATATGGACATGAAACTGGTGAATGTTCCTGTCAAACTGAAATGATATACAGGCTGTTCTGATTCTTAGATTGTGGCCAGTGCCCTATCGTCGGAAATTGCATGCACTGGCTGAGGCTTCTTTTGGTAAACGTTCTTCTCCAAATTAGAGAGAAAGAGAGGCAGATAGAGAGAGATAGCTTTCATCTATTGTAATGCAGGTTTTCTAATCCCATTAGGTATGTTGGGATAAATGTGTATCCTATTTGTATATTTTGTAGATAAGTAGAAATAGGACTTTGAGTTTGATGTTTGTTTTACGGCCATTGTGTTACACATATGGGGCTGATTGTTAATTTCAGGTGAAAGAAAACCGGAGTACCTGCGCAAAATCGCCTGACTTTCTTTTGTAGAACTTGGCATCCCATATGTGACCCGGGCCATGCTCGAACCACAGCGGTGATAGACTTAATTTTATACACTATTTACATTTCCAGTGTAAAATCTAATGTAAATCTATAGAAAACAATATAGTTCATACTTCCATGAACACACCGAGTCACATGATTTTCAGTGACGTCAGTCTCAACCATGGTTTTCTAAGTTTTGTATCGCTCTTTGTTAGAAAACAGCGTGTAAATGTTTTTTTTTTTTTTGTTTTTTTTTGTTTTTGGCTATAAAAGTTTGCCCTATAAGCATGTAACTGTAAGAAATGAACTTCTGCTATTCATGAAATTATGAGCGTTGCATGCGACCGACCCACTGCAGCCGTATACTTTCGTAGCCGGCAGAAAAAATATTCGTTTCTTCAATGTTTATGATTCAGTGCTTGTAACACTTGGTCGTAGAATTCCATTAAGAAGGGAGATGAACACCTTCACAATGAAAATTTGAATGCCAGGCTTCTTGCTGTAGTCGGTTGCCAGTCATAGAGGTAGTCTTTGTAACTTTTGTCAATTGACTGTGGGGGGAGTGTCCAATCCCTGCACTAAAGATGTTCAAAGATTTCCATTGCCTGCCATGGCAACGAAAACGAGAAAATAAGAAAAAATTAAACTCTTCTCCAAAAGCACATGCCCTAGGGTTCACAGGTTTTACATAGACTAATAAAGGATAAAAAAATCTTTTCTGAAACCCAAAGGCCCAGGTCTTTTATATTTAGTTGACCCTTCATCTGGTGGACCTCTAAAAAGATTGAACAAATTATGCCCCAGGGCCCACTTTTTTCAAGGACTTTTTTAGGGGAAAACCTTAAAAATCTTCTCAAAACGACGAAGCCCAGGTCTTTAGTATGATGCTCCATCTAGTGGACCTCGATCAAGATTGTTCAAATTATAGTCCAAGGGTTTAAATGGCCTCGCCGATGGCCCACTTGTTACAGCAGGTGAGCGAATCAGGGCCCTCATTGCCCTCATGTTTATTTATGTATTTCTGTAAAATTTTACTGAATGCCACTGAAAGGGAGCTGATATATTTTTTTTATTGTTATCTTATCTTAAAGCATCTTAACGCTATTTGATATTTTGGGATCCGCAACTGGGTACTGTGATCTGCAACTGGGGTCTAAATGTGGTCTAATATTCTATAATTCAGAATGTAAGCTGACTAAGATTAAGATTAAGAAAACTAATCGTGTGCATTTTGTAAAGATATATTTTTTCTTTAAAATGGTACGAAGCGTTTAAAGCAGCAAGCAGCCTTATTGTCTACAACAGTCAATGATGCGTGCCTGGTCCGGAACTGGATACTGGTATAAAAACAGAAAGACCAACATCACATGTATTCAATTAATTTTCAAAACAAAAGGAAACTGTTATATGAACTCTTTTAAGGTACTCTGCACTCCCAGTCTTCGTGAAAAGCATAGGACTGTCTAATAAAACAGGCATTTTTGTGTTTTGTTCTGCTAAAATGACAAATCTCCTGTGAAATTAAACACTTTAAAGATCGAGAAAACAACAATATTCATGGTTCATAGCACTGTTGAATTCTAGGATAAACTGCAAAGTCATGGGGGCATAGCTCACTCATTCTACAGTTAGGTACCCAGTGCTGGATACTACCCAGTCCCGCATCAACACAACTTTGATAAGTTGCTAACACAGTTTGAAATGTGGGCCTCCGTGACCTAGTGGATAAGAGCGCTGATTCTTGGTCATTACATCTATCACCGCCGTAGGTTCGAGCCTGACTATGGGCACGTGTGAGACGCCAAGTTCTGCAATGGACGGTCAGGCGTTTTTTCTCAGGGTACTACGGTTTTCGCCTACCTGAATAATGAGTGGCTTGATATGAGTGAAATAATCTTGAAAGGGACGTAAAACCCAAACAGAAAGACCAACATCACATGTATTCAATTAATTTCATTTTCAAAGGAATAAGGAAACTGTTATATGAACTCTTTTAAGTTACTCTACACTCCCATTCTTCGCGAAAAGCATAAGACTGTCTGACAAAACAAGTACTTTTGTGTTTTGCACCTCAGATTAACAATCGTCTCGATATGAGTGAAATAATCTTGAAAGGGTCGTAAAACCAAACAAAAAAAAACAAAAAAAAAACAAACAACAAAACACAGTTTGAAAGCCACTGAGCATAATACTTACTATCACTGTATAGCATATTCAGCCATACTGAGTCTCATGCTATTTGAATGATCTTGTGATCGCCATATCTCCAAATCCCTTTGGGGCATATTAATGGTACTCAGTACAATTGTTCGTAGAGTTAAGCAAGTGGGTCATGCACAAGAACCATTACCCAGGCTGCATTTGTTTTCTTATTATCTCCCCTGACAATAAAACTAATGAAGGCCATAAACTGCAATACCTTTGAGATATGGAGAATTTTACACAAAGTTTACAATGCTGTCATGTGCAAGAATCACAACTCAGAATACCAATACCTTGTGCGCTAGAAATTATTGAACTTCATCATCCTGAGAAATGATCCTTAGTATCATTGGGTAAAGATAGTCCCAATAAACATTACATAAATACAATTCTGCAGATGTTGCAGCAGTACACTGTGGAGGTTACTAGTGTATTTTTATATTTCTATTCTGATGCACTTTCTTTTGTGAGCAACCTTCTGAAACCCATATTGGCTTTTGGGAGAGAAATTTGCAAGCTCTTCTGATGATTGTTTTCAATGACAATGCGAGGGGTGGAGCATATGTGTACTATGACAACATTTCATATTTAGTCTGAACCTAAAATGTCTTCAAGATGGGTGTTTTGTTGCCTTTAGTTAAATAATACTGTAAAGCTTCTGAATTGAAATGTGTTCACATTTTTATGTTCATATATCAGTATTGTTACCTTTGTGGTAGTGTCATGCGATTTCATAGGAAAATGAAGAGTTACGGCCCTTTAAATCTTTTGGTGCAGATATATTTGGAAGTTTTTCTGATTTATTTTGTACATCAGTCACATGTACTCCAGTTCAAGCAGTTATACATGACATGATTCCAAAAACAAAAATAAATTTTCATTTTCTTTTCCCCTACCCCCTATTTTTTGTTATTTTCGCCATGAAATCGATTAAAAAATCAATAATTGTTTGAAAACTGTTTGCTTGTTGAGCGCCTTACATTGTTTCCTTTTTATTCTTAGCTAATCAACAACTTTTTATCTAGTATTATTGTTCTATATGAGATTCCAGCACATTTTGTTTTCACAGGTTAGTTATTTACTATTTGTTTTTCCTTAAAGTATACAAGTTTCATTCGATATTTTATCCTACAAGATACAGTTACCCCAATCCAAATTTTACATGATTTGAATCCCCTAAAATAACTGTTTCAAAAACATTGCAGTAACATATTTCAGCATCGGTGCCGCTTTAATTATATCTTTCCAAATATGCGCAAAATTGTTAATTTTGATTTTTTTTTTAAATTATCGTAATTAGCCAAAGTTTAAAGTGTTTGTATTATGGCATACTTTGTACTATTCAGAAACTGATTTCTGCATTCTGCAAACTAAACTTAGAAAATTTTGACTATTACTTTGTTTCTCTTTTCTTTTCATTAATGTAATTATATTTTCATCATAAAAATATGATAATTTCAGTAAAACTAGCACAGTGTTTTGCCCGATTTTGTCAAAAATTGATTTTGCTCGTTGTCATGGCAACGGAGGCTCAGATCAGAATTTAATTGTGCATTTTATTTTTCATACATGACAATAAATAATATATCAAAGAATCGGTTAATTCTGAGACTATGTGTGCCGGACCCCTATTTAAAAATTTTGGTGTTACAGAGAATTGCTCTTTAAAAGTTCCGCCAATACATTTGAATAGCGATAGCCGTTTCGATTGACGGCCATTGCTTTGCGCATGCAGACGAATGACGTCATAAACGGAATTCCTAAAACCTCCTATAGGCGTATTTTCGTAATGGTTATCACACATTTTTATTGGAAAAGTAGCTATTTTTGAGCTATGAGTGAGTGAGTGTTTGAGTTTTACGTCCCACCAACAGCTAAGGTCATACGGAGACGGGACCTTGGTTTAAAGACTCATCCGAAAGTATGGAGAAGCCCTGGATCGATCCTGCGGCCCCTGGTTTACAAGGCGAGTAGCGCAACCACTACAACACGGAGGCTTCCATTGTCGAGCTATAAAAGAACGCACTATGTCACATAACTGGGTCATCGTTGTCCAAATAGACAGACAATGTTATTCGAAGAGGCCACAGACAAAATTCAACAGCCACTTAAAGCCACTGGAGGAAGGGAAACGTTTATGATGACAATAAGGCATGCACTAAAGACGTGCACCAGCACAACAGTCCAATGAATATAATACGCTCAACCCTCTTTATTACGACATTCGATATAACATCAAACTTGTAACAACGCAGCCCACTCTCGACATCAAGAGGAAGCGGAAACATACACAAACACGAAAAAATACGAGTGTTTATGAAATGGAACAATCAGCCCTCTCTTCCCCACACGATGTGATCAGACCATTAGAAACTCACAACCAATTCGCAGACATACAACAAAAAAAACAGCAAATAACCAACACCAAAGAGCAATAAGTGTGATCCGAGACGGGAAACCATCTTAATTATGTATGCGGAAAATCCATCATAAGGCACCAAGGGACAGTTTCGCATTTGAGGGTGGACGTTTTTCAAAATATTGTAGTAGTAGGGTCAATAATGGCATGGTTGGTCATAGAAATTGTGATATGTGGATATCTTTTGCCAATGTGGGCTTGTTTGCTGTACTTTTATGAAATGGAATACGAAAATGTCACTCCAGCTGACTGGATGCTGTGCAAGTTCAAGGTGCAGCGGCATATCTGAATTCACGACGGTAGCTTTTGCACTAAAAAGTGACTGTTTTCAAAGGGGATTCCTGAAAAAGTTTACTGGTTGTGGTATGTTTTTCTATCTATTTCTTTGCATGTGACTGAGTGTACATGGCATTTCAACAGGTGTCAAGTACTGGTGTTTTGCGAGTAAATTCCCAGGATCTGTCAAGGTGAGGTGGAGTCATGCTTTTTTGTATGTAAAAATAGTGGGTGAAGGTAAGTGGAATGATGCTGCTGTCAGCCTATGCAAAAAGAGAAGTGTTTCTTTGGTATTCTGTTTTGATTTTATGCATGTATTGAGCACTTTGAAACCAGATCAGAATTTATCGTTTTCTCCAGGAGTTGTCGATAACGATTCAAAAAGTTAGTGTGGCGCGGACAAAAAAAGTGCTCCGATTAACTGTCCCCTGATGCCTAAGCCAGAAATACAGGTTTTTCGGGTTATTCTAAATGTACTCATCATTATTTGCTGTAATGGAAGTCTTATCTTAAAGGTCGTTTTTTACCTTCCTTTATGAATCAGTTTTGGATGTCTCAACGGACAAAAAGTTGTGTACGAATTCTGTAAAATAACATTAATTTTGAAATCTCATTTATGTCGCAAAAAGATATAGTTTGCATCCAATGATATCAATTTAATGAGATGGTTTTTCATCCTGCTAAAAGAAAGATTTATGTGAACTCCGGACAAGATGGAAAACCGGTTTTGTTGCTTTATAAGTTTTTTCCGTCTTGAAATTGTTTGTTTGTTTGATTTGAGGTTTAACGTCCCCGTCAACACTGGAGACGTTGCTTCCACTTTGTGGGACTTTTACCCGACGTTGAGATGAAATGACATCTCAAGCCCTGTCGCCAATGAAACCAATATGGTTTATAAGAATTGACGGTCCGACTCGCACTGCTTTGCCTGGGCAGACTTAGATCCTCTAAGCGGTTTACCAGTAATCGTGTGCAGGTCGGATTTAGCTCTGCATGGAAGCATCGTGCAGCCCATATATTTCTTCAAGCCCCGATGGGCGGGGCCGTTTTCCGTCTTGAAATGGATTTCCATCGTATTTTGTGACTTTTGACTTGGATTGTTTGCTACATCAGCGTATAAACAGTCAAACCTGTATGCAGGTACAACTCTGGTAAAGGAGACACCTTAAGCGGGGCATTTATTTTTAATCTCTGAATCAGTAGAGTCAGGAGCATATTATATGCTCCTAGTATAGTATATCAGTTTTACAGAGGGAGTGGGTACATGGACATGAAAATAAGGAGACTGTTCTTTGCAAAAACATTGACGAAAAATAGCCATTCTCATTTAAATGACCATTTTAATTAATTTTGAAAGGACCATAGTTTACTCAACGTTGCGACAACATTGAAGATGTTGTTTAAACATTAAGTCAACGTTGTGTGCCTACTTGGATGACTTTAATGATGCAACAATTGTGCGTGCTTCAGCCTGATATATTTACAAACGAGGCAAATATATATTGTCGGAACTCTAATCAACGCTTCATTAGCATGATTCTCTGGCACTTGATATAAATGTTCCTTCAAGCAGACACTTGATATAAATGTGCCTTCAAGTAGGTCAAAACAGTTACAAACTGTTACTAAGAGAAAGCAAAGAGCGCTGAAAACAGTCATCCATCACGAAGACACGCCTATATAGTTCTTACCCCCCTTGAACATCACTTTTTTATCCTTGGTTTATAGGGGTAAATTATCTTTTCGCATATCTGCTTTAACCATCGGAGTCTAACTGATGGTTTTCTTTTGCTCCAGCATTTCAGTGGTTTCTTGCTGTCGAGTCCTCACTGTTGTTTCATCTCTGTGGTTGTTTCATTTTTGTGTTCACGGAGATGTTGCACTGATGAGTTAGGAGGCCTTCATGCGGACTGAACAAATTATTTGTTTTAATCGCGACGGAAGTAAGGGCGAGGATTGTGGCCACGTATAATCGATTTAAGCCCCCCAGTGGAATTCGTTTCCGCTGACCGTTCCAAGGCGGTTTATTTTTGTTATTGTTTGTCTTTGGGTGTTTGTGTCGCTTATATTGTTTTATTTTGGATAGCCTATTGGCCATTTTGTGGGAAAGTAACTATCCTTTTGGCTTTCCGCAATTGTTGTTTCCATTAGGGTCTGTTGTTTCATGTTTGTGTTTTTTTTCCTTTGGTGTCTCTGATTGGAGCTGTGGGTTAATTGTATCGATTCCTGATCATTGCCTCCACTTCTATTATTAAAATATAAATTGTTGGTACTAGTTAGAACCGCCTCGATCATGCGGTTCTAAGGAGAACCCATCGCCCCCGTCCATCGGACTGGGCTGCATTTTGCTTCCACACAGAACTGAAACTGACCACACATGCATACTTGTAAACCGCTTAGAAGGACAAAGCCTGCTCAGGCAAAGCGGTGTGAGTCGGACCTTCCAATGCATATAAGCCTTGTGGTTTCATTGGGCGACGGGGCTTGAGATGTCATTTCATCTCAATGACGGGTAAAAGTCCCACAAAATTGGAAGCAGCGTCTCGATAATGACCTATATGTACATAGTGTTGACGGGAACTTTAAACCTCAATTCAAACAAACCAACGAGTACCCACACTTTGTATTTTTACATTTTTTGAGCGAGGAGGATCTAACAGGTAACCCACAGTTTATATTTTAGAGCAGAAAGTTCTTATTCCTGCTCTACAATATAGATTGTGTTTACTCGTTAGAACTGCCTCGATGAGACAATTTTAATGAATACAACAATCTATATATTTTTATCGAAGCGGTTCTAATGAGTACAGACATCTATATTTTGAACAAAAATGAAAAAAAAAAAAAAAAAAAAAAAATAACTTTTGTGTGTTTTTTCGGCCGAAATTTATATAGGCGTGTTTTCGTAATGACCAGCCACTTAATGAATTTAAAGAGTTATTGTTATGAAGTCACACACAAGACTTGTACCCATGTACATAATATGACACTGCCTTTGGACAGCCGGCAGAAATTTTATTAGAATACTCATCGCCCTCAGTCACAATGCAGATATATTCAAACTATAACGGCCCCGCCCATCAGGGCTTGAAGAAATATATGGGCTGCACGATGCTTCCAAGCAGAGCTGAATCCGGCCCAGACACGAGTACTGGAAAACCGCTTAGAGGATCTAAGCCTGTCCAGGCAAAGCGGTGCGCACGAGTCGGACCGTCCATGCTTATAAACCCTATTGGTTTCATTGGGCGACAGGGCTTGAGATGTCATTTTATCTCAATGTCGGGTAAAAGTCCCACAAAACTAGAAGCAACGTTTCCAAAATGACCTTAACAGTGTTGACGGGGACGTTAAACCTCAAATCAAACAAATCAAAACAGTCAAACAATAAAATAAAGAACTGACAGCACTGTAGGGTCGACTGTCCCTGGGTGTAGGCTGGAAAAATGGTTCTGAACACTTAACACTTAAAAACAAATATACTGTTGGCAAACAGTGTAGACCCTGATCAGACGCCGTTTTCTATGACGTCTGATCTTGGTCTACTCTGTTTACCAAACCCTAAACATGATTCCAGTCCAGATTCTAAGGCTGTTCTCTTACTACGAGACACTCTGACCTCAGAGCGATGAGAAAGTATCGACTCTAACGAGTACCCAACGTCTATGATTTTGAGCAGAAATAAGAAAAATAATGTATTCACCTTACTATGTACATGTAAATGTAAAAGTCGGGTTTTCATCGGCATCGGTAGCTCAGTCGGATGCACGTCTGACTGGTGATCAGGAGGACATGGGTTCGATACTTGTCTGAGTCGGCAATATTCTTTCGTGGAGATTGATCATGAAATCGTTTCTACGCTCATTCTCTCTTTTCCGCTGATTCAAGAAGGGCAGTTGTCAGTTTCTGGCGAAAGAATGTGCATTGTACTGGTTAACCGCTTACGTATAAGCTTGACCAGGGAAACTGACTGGCTCAAAAATGATATAAATTGTTTTTACTAGGCCGTTAAACTCCAATACAAAAAAAAACAATACAATACAAACAAAACAATACAGAATACAGATGATAAATTGGAGTTACAAAGGTTGCCATAGGTCGGAAAAGTTGTAACTTTCTCGGAAAGAGAACTAAAAACAAATCGATTTCCCGGATTGGGGGCCCGTGGAAGTTTCAAAATGCGATATGTTTCTCAGTTGCCCCAGCTACTTTGTAGTAATGACATACTCTCCGGCTATTTGAAATCAGGATAAAATAGTTTATAATTTTATCACAAAAATGGCTACACGCTAGTACTGTTTCTCCTGGTCATCAACTAAATAAATAAATAAACTCATGTAAACAGAAAATGCTTTTGAGCTGGAGCTTTTATTCGCCTGTATAATATTTATTTCTAATGCTGTGTTACCTCTTGGAGACAGAAAAAAAATGAATAATTATAACTGCAAACGAATACGCTCTGGGTGCATTCCACAGTTTTTTCATGCATCGACTTGTGTATGGCCGTCACACAAACGAAATACAAGCACAGTCAATATAACAGTGCACGTCCATTATAGGTACTGTATAAATAAATTGCAGACATACCGAATGATAGTTTAATCATCATAAAAGTTACCTCAATGCATCAAAATATGCTGTTGCACTGATGTAAACAATACCCCCACCCATCTCCGACTGCGTCTAATTTTATGCAAAAAAGTGCAAATTGCATAAGATTGTCCTCATCTCACGAGTATGAACGGCCCTGGAACAGCTGATAATTTCATCACTAATACAACCCCGTGCAAAGAAAACCCCTTTAAACTCCCTCTTTATATAGAGAGAATTTGGGTTTCTTGTGGGCAAACAATAGCTCTAAGACATGTTGTGGAAGGCCACGTTGTTTTTTGCAGTAGAATTCATCCAATGCATTTTATGACGAGGCAAAACCGACACCAGCCAGAATCAACATTTTTTTTTATTTTACACACATTCTATGGGCGCGTCAATATTATGCCTGAAGGATTTTTGGTTTCCCTTTCGAATTTTGCAGGTTTTTATTCTCCCCCGAGCTACTAAAATGGACACTTGCATCTCAGAATTTGGACTTGTCCAAAAGGCCATAAAGGTTTTAGTCAAAATCATTAACAGAATGACAATAATACGAAAACACGCTTTTATAAACACATGGTACATTTTATCGCCGAAAAGCCAAACATTTTAAAATGAAAAATTGTGATATTTTTCTTATTTATGCTGTAAAATATAGACTGCGGTTACTCTATAGAACCGCCTCATCGAGCAGAAATAGGATATGATATTTTTTGTTATTTCTGCTCCTAAATATAGACTGCGAGTACTCGTTAGAACCGCCTCGATGGGATGGTTCTAACGTGTAGCTACAATCCATATTTTTAGCAGAGATAAGAAAAATATCACAGTTTTTCTTCTAAAAATTATCGTGTATTTTTCCTGCGGTAAATTTACGAATAAAATGTACAATGTATTTGAATAGGCGTGTTTTCGTAATGGGATTCGCCGTTACTGTTGTGAAGTGTTCACATTTTTAACAACACAATTATATTTAGTGCGACCTGCTGGCTGCACAGGTGAATAATGCAAACGGTGCTCCAAATGATGCTCTTTGCACAATGAGTAGTCAGTCTAGTACCAGGTGAACCTATATGTTATTAGTGACAATAACGCTTTGTAAGCATTTGAAACAATGATTACTGTAACACTTGAGATTAGCGTTGTTGAAGAAGTCACTGGTCTTAAAGCAATAAATTACATATGTTCCGTTGCTGGAAGCATTACCTGGAATGTGTCAGCTGAAACAAACGTCAAAGGCTTGAGAAGCCTCAAAGCCGGTGAATTAGCGGGTATTTGCCAGTGTCGAACATTTGTATGTGAAGAAATACTAATATAGCCGTTAACATATACTGTTCACAAAAAAGTCGTCGAATACTTCCAATTAGTCTACGAATCTTGAACTGAGGATTCCTCCGCCACTCTTCTTAAAGTGCTGCACCAACCTCAACCAGGGTCCTTGGAGGCGGAGCGCGGCTTCGGACTCGTTTTCCGAGGATGTCACATGCGTACTCGAAGTGAGATACTTCTGGACGCATCGCAGGCCATGGTATTGTCCGAATAGTTTGCCGTTGAAGGTACCCTGTGACGACGCGTGCCCGATGAGCCCTAGCGTTATCGTCCTGAAAGACGAATCCAGGACCATGGCGTCGAACAAACGGTATTACGTGAGGAGCGAACACGTTATCACGATAGTACAGTCCTGTAACTCTGCTTTGGCACACAGGTAAGTATGTTTTTCCAGTCATTGTGATCCAACCAAATGCCACATCAGACCCAGATCCATATCCATCATGAACAACTCTAGCCGGGTCTGTTTAACGTTCACCAGTACGACGCCAGACTTTACCGGCCCCGATAGCTCAGTTGGTAGAGTGTCCGCTCCGGGGAACGGGAGGTCACGGGTTCGATCCCGGGCCGCGACATACCAAAGTCGTTAAGAATGGTACCAGCTGCTCCTCGCTCAGATTTACGGGGTAGAGCTAGGACTGGTCGACCCAGTGTCAGGATAATGTGACTGGGTGTGGTATCATGTAATGTGTCTGGGACATGATACTCCAGTGAGGCAGCCCTACAAAAGTGGGCATTGAGCTCCCTGTCGCAACGAGACACCGTCGTGATAAGACTGAAAAATTGTTGAAAGCGACGTTAAACCCGAATTCACACACACACACACACACACACACACACACACACACACACACACACACACACACACACACACACGACGCCAGACGCTTCTACGACCATCACGAAATTCCAAGTGAAACCGGATTTGTCGCTGAACATAACGTGAGACCACTAATTGATGTTCCTGTGTACATCACGCATAATCTGCTCTACGGTGCCTAGGTTTCAACGGCAGTACAACTTGCGGACGCCGTGTCGTGAGGTCACTCGAGTGAAGGCGATTTCTGATCGTCTGTCTAGAGACATTAACCCCTTTTCCTCGGTGCTGGTATTACTGGAGATCTGTTGACCTTAGTCTCCGGTTGCGTTACGCTTGATTGACAACAAGGCGGTCATCGCATCTGGAGTCAACTTTGCTTCAAATCCGTTGACTGCTCCTGCCCTACGATAGCGTGCCCATAGTCGACTAACAACTGACTGTTACGTATTTATATTTTTTGCCGTCTGCAACTGCGTACTTCCGGTCTGGAGCATACCAAATGTTCTCCAAAGTCGACCCCCGTTAGCCGAATCATGGTTCTAATAACGAATTTGTTTATGAAATCGTTTCATACAACACTTCAACAGTCGAGACAGAAAGTTTTATCGAAATCTCGCATCAATAGACCGGTTTGTCACTAATGTTAAAATTCACGTGCTATCCCATGTAAAATTTATGCCCCTGTGCTACACCACTCGAGCATAAATATCATACTGCTCAACGATAGAATATACACAGATGATAGTCAATTGACATGATATACCCGATTATTCCTAATGTTTAGGCTGATGGGCTCGAAGGAACCCGAATATCCCCTACTTTTTGTGAACAGTATATAACATTTGAAATTATTATCTGATTTTCGTCTCAGATGTCTCTTTGACAAAACAGTTGCTGAAATGATTCTGGAGTGTTACATGTATTTCTGCTTCTAACATACATGTACATAGTAGACGTATTCTTTTACAGCTCAAACATATGTTTTATATCTGCTTCAAACATTGATTGTAGGTGCTCAATAGAACTGCGTCAATGAAGAGGTTCTAACGAGTACCCACAATCCTTGTTTAAGAAGAGAAATAAGGAGAATAAAGTTTGCCCTGCAGACCCTATTTTTCTCTGAAAAAAGTTGGTGTTTGAGGGTATTCATTACATAGGCTTATTGACCTTATGGATCTTAAAAATGTTTGCACGTTAAATTCGGACCTTGTAAACCACAAGAATGATGCTGGATTACAGGTTTAAAAACCGGCCCCGATAGCTCAGTTGGTAGAGTGTCCGGTCCGGGGAACGGGAGGTCACGGGTTGATCCCGGGCCGCGACATACCAAAGTCGTTAAAAATGGTACTAGCTGCTCCTCGCTTGGCACTCAGATTTACGGGGAAGAGCTAGGACTGGTCGACCCAGTGTCAGGATAATGTGACTGGGTGTTGTATCATGTAATGTGTCTGGGACATGATACGTCAGTGAGGCAGCACTATAAAAGTGAGCATTGAGCTCCCTGTCGCAACCAGACACCGTCGTGATATGACTGAAAATTGTTGAAAGCGACGTTAAACCCGAATTCACACACGCATATACAGGTTTAAAAAGCACTTATGAGCTGCCATATTTAATCAGATTATCGGGTCATTCATACTGATAAAGAATGCAGATGATTGTACTTTCTCTTTCAGTGGATATAACACAGCTGTGTTGATAGCAGAATATACTATTTATAAATGGTTTCATGACCTACAATCTTTAATTATACAGGTACCACATTTTGAGCGAAGTATTACATGAAGCCCAAGGCTTATCCAAACAGCGACAGCTAATAGACACCTAAAAACACTCAATAGATGGTGGATGAGAAGGATCATCGAGCGACAACTTAAGTCTGGCGAATTCAGTTCGTGAATTCACCGACTAATAAGAGAAGGAAAACGTTCTCTGGAAAACACGGCGAGCAAAAACACATGGGTTATATGCATCTGACTGAAGCGAAAGTCTGCAATAGGATCTAACACACCCGTTTGACACAGTGCATTTTCTCTTATCTCAATCACTGACATTTACGATGAAAAGGTGTCATATCGATCCTAAGTAGAAGTGGAGGCAATTAAGTATTGGGATAGATAGACCTAATCTAACAGTGCAGACCCAGATCAGACTACTCCTGTAAAAGCATTCTGATCAGGGTCTACACTGTTTCCCATTCCATCTACATCTTTTGGACTCCTTGCTGGATCATGAAACAAAATTGTTAAATTTTTAGGAGAATTACAGGAAACAAAATTGTTAAAATTTTAGGAGAATTACAGCAAGTCCTCAAGGTGTCCGCATGTTTAGGATTTTTACGATATTTCTGCATCAAACATAGGTTCTTGGTGCTTGTTGGAATCGCCACATGAACGAGGTCCCACAATCTATGTTTTGGAGTAACATACAGCTTGTTGGTGCTCGTTAGAACCGTCTCATTAAGGCGGTACTAACAAGTATCTATAGTCTATGTTTTGGGAGCAGAAAAAATAAAACTTATATCCTGTTTCGTTTAAGTAACGTGAAACTTAAATGGTGTTCATAACGCGGATTTATAAAACGACATAAAGGTTACATAAAACAAAAAGCGCCTATATATATGCAATACAAAGGTAAATGTACTATGATTTATTTCGGTAACAAATCATAGGGTTAAAAAAGCCAGACATGTTAAACTGCCGAAACGGTACAAAAAACGTACATGTATGTGTTCTTACAATGGCAAAAAGAAGGGCTAAAAATATGAACCACCACTCATGTGAGATGAACACTCCTCTCAAATCAAATTGACATAATATATGATAGTGCTATGACCTCAGGCAGGTTTTCGGTTTGTTTAAGTCTTATGCGAGGCTCCGCCAAGCATGAGGCTTAGATAAACTGAAAACGAGCCTGAGATATCCTGGTCCGGGACTAAACCCAATCATTGAATATTTTGCTCACCCATAAACTTTAAAGAGTGTGTTGCGACCCATTAAATGTTCGTAAAGGTACCAGAATACAGAAATCCTCCCTTCAGAAACATGAAACGGAGAAAACAATGTTCTTACCTTTTAAAGACAGTTGTTTAAACGTTTTGCCAGTGAGCTGCTTAAATTCATACTCGTAACATGTAATGGTAAATTTGAAATGGCAACCATTTGTTGATTTCTAGAGAGGTGTATGTACATTTTACATTTTTTCTTCCTGACACTTGACAGTAGTTTGACGTCACACTGAATGTCCATTTCATTAAAAGTGTATCAAGGACACGACATTGTGCCTGGTAAAAATGTACATCAACTGTGCTTCCCTGTTTACATGGGTAACAAAACGCGTCGCAGAAGACAGTTTTGGTTCTACTGCAATGCACATGGGTTCCTAAATACTTAAAACAATGATCGACAGCTTATAACACCCTAGAAATATTTTCTATCTTCCAAGGGTGACAACCTACGTCATAGCAGAGATGTACCCATTTCAGTAGCGGCCATATTGGTGTAAATAAGGTAGATTAAATGCTTCAAACTAGATAAGTACATTACGAGTCTTCAGAAAACATACTTCAGCTGGTAACGAACAATATTTGCATCCCATTGGTGAGCTAATTCTACCTAGAAACATTGAAAAGGCTTCGATAGCTTCATCACAAGATTTGAGTCGGCGCTGTTAACAAGGGTAGTTCCGACATCATTGCAAAATCAACTTGTGTCGAATTATTTAAAGAAACAGCCACATTTCTGGGACAGATTTCAGTTTGTTTGATTCTTTTATGACCTAATACACCGACTGCGCCTACTTGTTGTAACAAATGCCTTTTTAGTTGTAAACGCCGGCAAACCTACTAATGCTTACGACATCAGTGCTCTGACGTAGGTTGTTCCCCCTGTTTTCTATACAATAAAGGCATGATGTGTTACTCGTTTACTAATTATTTCTTTCTTTATTTATATTTTTATTTTGGGGCTTGAAGAAATAAATTGGGCTGCACTATGCTTCCATGCAGAGCTGAAACCGACCGCGCACATGAGTACCGGCAAACCGCCTAGAGGCTCAAAGCCTGCCAAGGCAACGTCCATGTATATACGCCTTTTTGGTTTCATTAGACGGCAGGTGTGTGTGTGTGTGTGTGTGTGTGTGTGTGTGAATTCGGGTTTAACGTCGCTTTCAACAATTTTTCAGTCATATCACGACGGTGTCTGGTTGCGACAGGAAGCTCAATGCTCACTTTTATAGTGCTGCCTCACTGAAGTATCATGTCCCAGACACATTACATGATACCACACCCAGTCACATTATCCTGACACTTGGTCGACCAGTCCTAGCTCTACCCCGTAAATCTGTAAATCTGAGTGCCAAGCGAGGAGCAGCTAGTACCATTTTAAACGACTTTGATATGTCGCGGCCCGGGATCGAACCCGTGACCTCCCGTTCCCCGGAGCGAACACTCTATCAACTGAGCTATCGGGGCCGGTATTAGACGGCAGGGCTTGAGAGGTTATTTCATCTCAATGTCGGGTAAATGCCCCAAAAAGTTGAAAGCACGTCTCAAAAATGACCTAAATAGTGTTGCCGGGAACGTCAAACCCCAAATCAATCAATCAGTCACTAAAAAGCATCACGAAAACACGTCTATAAAATTTTGACCCCCCCCCCCTTGAACCCCACTCTTATATAGTAAAACTGGGGATTGCAGGGGTAAACCTTATTTGTCTTATTTCTGCTCTAAAATATAGATTGTGGGTACTCGTTACCCTCAATCTATATTTTGAGCAGAAATAAGAAAAATATCACAATTTTTCATCTGAAAATTTTCGTTTTTTGGGTGAAAAAATTTACAATGTATTAGTATAGGCATGTTTTCCTAATGACTATATCTTCAAATACTACCAGGGCCAACACAACCACCACCACTACTACTACCATTGACCTTTTTCTATGTGAATTTTCATATTACATAAGACATCTGGAGGTAATGTATTGTGAACCTCACCTAATTCATCTCTGTCAACGCATGTGCATTATCCCATTTTTAGACGAGAAATCCCAAACCGGGATACTGACAAACAGTGCGGGTTCAGACCAGACGCCACAGAACGCCACGCTTGGTCAGTGACCTCACTGCTGGAAAACGTCCATCCACTTTCTAAAACTTTATCCATAATTAAAACAACCTGACATTCCAAAATCATGAAATGGACGCCTGCTGTATATAAGAGAGGAGATTCCATTCGGTACAAAACGGGCTAAAATGGGTTATACAACTGGAAATGTCAGCAAATACAACTATGCCTGCGGTATGACGGATGCCTGTCTGTTACAAATGAATGAAATCTACAGCAAATGATGTAAGCAGCTGGTAATTGCAAAATCATTCAAAACTCACCTGGATTGCTTCTGAGAAGTTTACCACCGTAATACCTACAAACTACCATGCCTTTATCAAAGCCTATGACCATTGTGGCGCATTCTTGCTGTCCAAGATTTCATAGCTGATGCTGTTGTATATTGGTGTTTGTGAGTCATCTGTTGGACAAAATCGTGACGGTCAGACAATCGTTATATGCTTAATATTTTGCAGAATGTGTCCTACCTTGGTTCCCGAATTTATGTGGCACACAGGAGGCAAATTTGTTTTTCTGATTCTGTACTGAGAGCTCAGCATGATTCATAAGATATCGTTCAACAAACTATTTTAAATCATTTCCCAATTATTCCATTTATCACACTAAATACGAATATCAAAACCACGCATCTACAAAATATTTTGTAATTCAAATAATATATATTCAGCATGTCAATAAGTCCGTGTGATGAGCAACTCTGTAACACCGATTTAAGAAATGAAATTTATTTTTCTGCAGTTCATGGAAGTATGAACGCAGTGGGTCGCGTGCAAAGTAAATGAACCCCGAAGGGGTTCATGTAAACCTTGCTAGCGACCCACTGTCGTTCATACTTCCATGAAAAGCAGAAAAATTAAGTTTATTTTTTATATTTACATTATTTGCCCCTCATCACTGGGCGAAAACCTGCTTGTAGGGCAATCTTTTTCAAGCTGAAAAACATTTACACGCTGTTTTTCTACAAACAGCGGAGCAGCGTTGACGTCATCAACGCCCGTAGAGAACAATGGTTTAGAATGACGTCACTTAACGTCACTGAAAATCATGTGATTCGATGCGTTCATGAAAGTATGAACGCAGTTGTTTTCTATAGGTTTACATTAGACTTTTACACTGGAAATGTAAATATTTCAATTTGAAAAAAAAAAATGTGTTAACACGTCCAAGGGTATGCTTACATTACGATAATACACCCGTGCGATATAGCGCATTTTTCACTTCTCGTAAATGACACGTTTTCTGATGAAAATCCGTGATTGTTTTTCTTATTTATACCGCAAACAGCGGTTGTGTGAGCCACAACCCACAACCTATGTCTTGGGACAGAAATAAGAAAAGAAATGATTACCCCCACCCCCCGTAAACCCCAGTACGCTCTATATACAGTGGGGGTTAGTTGGTGTTCATTTCAGGGACTTGTTCACGCGACGTTTTTTCTTATACTTGCTCGAAACACAGATTATTGGCACTTGCAAGAACCAGAACTACTCCAACGAGACGGTTCCAACGAACACTTCCATGTTAGCCATATTCGTTCGTGGAGATTGTTCTCTCTCCCTTCAGCGTATTCAAAAATTCTGACGAAAACAATGTGCACTGAATGTGCACACCATTGTGTAAGCCTGCCGGGAAGGGCGTAGTTAGGTAAAGTTACTGACTCATTAAACCTAACGGTATCTACTAGACCGCGTTTATCTTCAGGCAAACAAACAACAAATAAATACGAGTAAACAAAGTAACACAGGCACAATCAAACAAAAACACATTCTCCTTAAATGTACATGCAAACTATTATTCCGAACCATATTCAAAAGCTTCTGCAGATTATACCCATATGCAAAATGGACGTCTATCCAAGTTAAAGACCTACCATTTTGCAGATGAACAGGAGGTTCTAACGAGCACCTAAAACAATGTGTTTCTGTATCTTCTAACGAGTACTCACAATCTATGTTTAGTTAGTAAAAATGAGGAAATGATGTATACCGATGTTAGTTTTGGTTTAGTATTTGAATTGAGGTTTTTTGTCCCAGTCAACACTATTTAGGTCATTTTGGATACATTGCTTCCAACTCCACGTTATATAGAGAAAAATGAGGCTGTTCTAACGAGCACCTGCAACCCATGTTTTGGAATGAAAATAGGAAAAAATATCTCAGATTTTTATCAGAAAAGTGTCCGTTCTTGAGATAAGAAACTCACAGATGTGTAATCGTAATGCTATTTCTCCAAGCCTCGATGGGCAGGGGCCCACCAATGTTAGACCCAACTTTCACTATATAACATGGGGGATATGATATTAAGGATTTGGTGCCAGATTTGCTTTGTTTAACCAAAGTTTTAGTAAGACAAATTAATAAAAAAACAAGCTGGAAATAGAATACAATCATTCATGCCATCTTTTTCTAGCATTCGTTTGCCTAATCTCGCTCCAGATCTTTACGAGAGATTGAAAGTAGCGATGGTATCTAGGTACAAGTTTTGTTAGACATCCTTTACAAGGTGTAACAAATATATTTTATCTATCAGCATTGATTATCATGAGTCTGGGTTTATTATGTTTTGAATGCAATAACAGGCTCAAATTTGTAAGCTTTCATAGAACATTGCCATATGTAATTATCTTGTAGTCAGCTATACATTGGAAGCTCACAGCAGCGGCTATATTTTGCACTTATGCACATTCGGTTGTGCATCCCCAATTTAGATAGGGAGAACGCATCTTAACAATGCATGTTTTGTCTTTATACGACCACATAAAGAGTGTTATCATCTACAAACTCATCTTCGCAAGCCAAGAGTACTTAGTCCATTACGTTCCTTACGTGCGTAAGGAACGTAGTGGATTTAGTACTCTCGGCTTGCGAAGATGATACAAACCGTGCTTCGAACAAACATATGCGATCTCAAGTTTCTAGCTGATAGCAGGTACATGCATCTTATTATGGTAAAATGTGCAGACTGCAAAAGGCTGTTGCGCTTCACTCAGTATTATTATAATTCTGCAACCGCATCGGTGTGAAATCGCTCACCAATAAAATAATTGTGCAATCTTCACATTTGAATTGCAACAACAAAAGGACTAAAAGTACATGGCATGATTCTTGCTATGTCAGGAACGTTTTAAAATGAAAACTTAATCTTTATAGTTACATGTAAACTAAATTTTATCATTTATTAGGGTTATTTGTGGACTGTACAAAAATTCGCGGCGTGCAACTATACTAACCACGTACACAACCATTAACTTTAGCATGGCCTCACGTCCAGAGAAGTGACTATATTTATTAATCTCTATTGTTGTTTAACATGGACTTCACAAGATCAACTGTCATCCATCGTTGTTCTCAAATGGTTCTCTGTAAATAATTGCATTTGCTGCAATTTCCTGTGGTGTTGCTGTGGTTTTGGTATACATTAGGTTTACAACCTTTTATATACTGTCTAAAACATCGACTTCGGTGGGACCCGGCCAGAGACAGAGCATCAGGCACCAAGCGACTTAGTTTCAAAGTAAGCCTTAAGGCCGGAACCATCACAGAGGCTGTGGACCGACCATCCTGCGTGGTTTTAAAGAGGGAGCAAAGTTATCAGTCGTCAATGGACGCAGTTTGTAGTATAGCATCTATATTGTGCCAAGACGTTTCTATGTCTAAGAATGATGGTACTGAAATTATTGCAAACATATATTTTCTGAATTTATATACTAAGTTACCAAGAACTTACTAACTTATATAATAAGAACACGCCTTCACGTTTATTATGCTACGCGTACTTGCTCACTCACAAAAGTAACATGTTTGCTAAGCATTTTATGAAGTATGTCTCCACAGGCAACATTCCCTCGGTACACGCCACTGAGATTCGACATAAATAACAACACCCAGTGCCGTCCCAACCATTAAATCAACAAAACCGTCTAACATATTGTTAAACGCAGTTGTGGTGGTATTTATTTCCTGCGCTGTTCGGTATTTTGAGTAGGTTGAAACATTGTTTTGCATAATTAATTCCATCCACACAATTATATTCATTGCGGTTATACCAGTATGCAGTATATAGGGGATCTTGGTTTTATAAAACGTTCATTTTTCCAATGTATGGCAAATAGAACACACACATTATAATAATAGATATAATGACATTGGACACGTCCATTTCACGTTTAAGAGGTGTGAATGTTGTAAAAACAACAAAGAAATATAGAAATAGATGCCGAGAAAAAGCCACACTAATCAAAGAATATAGCCTACCAATGACACCAAGAGGAAGTGTAGCAAACAACTGACAGAGAGGGAAAAAAAGGAAAAATAATCATAATAAATAGATAGATAAATAAATAGATAAATAAAACGAATCACAAACAGCACAGTAACCAGTTTCCTCTTCTCTCTTCCCCAGAAGAGGTGATCAAGGTGCAAAGGTCACAATTAACGGAAAGAAAATAAAGCATAAGCACATACAACATAAAGAGCCCCGTCGGAAAATCAAACAAAGCTACGTTTAAAATAAAAGCATAAGAACGACTGACTTTGAACGGTCAGTAGCGAGAATCATTGGAGATTTAAGACGATTCTATGGCTTCTATCCATCACGAAAACACGCCTATATAATTTTTACCCCCTTGAACCCCACTTTTATATAGTAAAACTGGGGTTTACCTGGGGTAAACCTTATTTTTTTTATTTCTGCTCTAAAAATATAGATTGTGGGTATTAGTTAGAACCGCCTCGATGAGGCGGTTCTAACGAGTACCAAAAATCTATATTTTGAGCCGAAATAAGAAAAATATCTCAATTTTTCATCATAAAATTTTCATTTTTTTTGGCGGTAAAGTTTACAATGTATAATGTATAGGCGTGTGTTTGTAATGATTAACTATCAATATATACATGGGATTCTGTTCGGACGCTGCGTTCTGTGGTGTCTGATCTTGGTTGTCACTTTTTGTCCGTGTCCCTTTCAGAAATGTTTTGCTTTCTATAATGTAACAGGGTTGATCCCACCTATGGAAAATACTTAATGACACCCCTATGGAAAATACTTAATGACACAGATTTCATGAATCAAACAACTCCTGGGCGGCAGCCAGTAGCATCATACATCTGCAAAAGCTACGATTTAATGTGCGAAATATTATCACAGAGCACGGTGATATTAAAAAAGCAAATTATGCAGTAAATATAGCACTTTCCTGCGCAAAAAGAGAACAATGTGGGATATTACAATATGATTTAAAACAGAAATCCTCAGTAAAGGCCCGATCACGAAATAAATACTGAAAATAATAACAATACAACAAACGTCCGCTATTAAGATTTTTTTTTTTTTTTTGGTTTTTGTTTTACAGCACTTTCAAGATTATTTCACTCATATCGAGCCGATCGTTAACCAGAGGTGGGCGAAAACCGGAGTACCCGGAGAAAAACCACCTGACCTTCCGTTGCAGAACTTGGCGTCTCACATGTGACCCGAGCGACCCGCTATTAAGATCAGCTACATTCAATATAATAAAAATCAAAAATGAGTTCCTTTAAGAGCAATGAAAACATTCATAAGAAGGCAGATGGGTCATACTACGTAGTTTCGGCTAATAAAGCCTCATCAGTGACCCTGTAATGATCCGGCAAAAAAAGCCAGAGGAAACATGCTGCAATTTTGCGAATTTCGAATAAGCAGTCGATTCAAAGACTGATATAAATCAAATTGGGGTCAAAATAATTAAAAATCTGTCTAGAATATGAGTCTAAACCAATAATTTATTTCCGATTTCTGAGAATCTTCACGCTGATCTCAAAGGACCAAAAGTAAAATATAAACTGCACTATGGTTGATGTACGGGGAGACGTTTTACGGCCGCCACGCGGCACAACACCAGCTGCAGTGAAGGCAAATAAAAAACAAAAATGAGTTCCTTTAAGAGCAATGAAAACATTCATAAGAAGGCAGATGGGTCTTTTAAGCATATACATTTTTGTTTTCTTCTTTGGTCAAAGGGTCCCCCGGCAAGAGACCACCCTTGGGACTGTTCAAAAGTGGTCATAATGATCTGATCACTTCGGAGGTTTTTAATATTATAGTGATTTAGTGCACCCATTGTCAAGAAGGCAATGACACACAGAATAACATCAGAATTTATTAAACTCGTTGAGGAAAAGGGGTAAAATGCTCGGCAAAGCCTCGCATGCTTTCCCTTTTCCTCAACGAGTTTAATAAATTCATTAATACATGAGCATTCGTAACATCCCCTATATAATACATTTTAGAAGAAACAAAACCTATAGTTTGTTTGAATTGAGGTTTAACGTCCCCGTTAACATTATTTGGGTCATTTTGGAGACGTTGATTCCATTTTTATTTTACCTTTACCCAACATTGAGATGAAATGCCATCTCAAGCCCTGCCGCCCATTGAAACCAATAGGGTTTATATGCATGGACGGTCCGACACTCAGCATTCGCAACCCTGCGTGGAAGCACCTTGCAGTCCAATCTATTTCTCAAAGACCCGATGGGCAGGTCCAACCAGTAGATGTACATGTAGTACAAAACTAGAACTGTCAGAAAATCTGACAATCTCCACTTAAAGGCATTTATTCTTGATTATTGAGGACTATCATTTCATTACATAATATTATGTAGCCCTCAGTGCTGACTGAAGAGAAGTCCTCTGTCTGCAACAGGTAAGGGGCCTCCTTGGGGAAAATCAATAACTGACTAATTGTTAGCTAGAGTGTACCTTATTGATTTTCCCCTTTAGTGCCTCTTCAGAGGATTCAACAGGAGTTACTAATCACCCTATTAAAGGCCGCCTTTGATCTGCTATAGACAGTATATCACAGGGGGCAATAAAACAATTATGAACACACGGTGTGTCCTACTGTCTAAGAATAAATGCCTTTAAAGGTGCATTATTGAGCTATCGGTAAAAATGCTTCCAAAAATAAAATACATATAGCCGGTATTTTTCTTTAAAACAATACCAATGAATGCATTTTATGCAAAAATGCGAACAATTATGATGACAGTAAAACGAGTTTGAGAGGGATTCCCTAACTAGGTTTCGAACACTAGTTAGATCTATTTTTAGTTCGTGACAAAAATAGAATCCCCATATATGACCTTATGCGACATTCATTTTTGGCCTTGTTTGCTTAGGACATGCCTGAATTGGAAATACATATGACGCTGAATACCATGCCATAAGTAACGACACTCAGAGACGATACTGTCGCCATGTATGTGTAAAGTGACAGATTTATTTTTAGAACAGAAATTCCGAATACATGTTCAGAGCGAAGGGTAAACACAAATGAAAACGACCATTTTCACAAAGTTCTGAAGCTGTATTTGGCTCCAAAAGTGTACACATGACAAAGGAGTATGAAATGAAAGATAAAAACCAGAAAAGAAAAATTGAGACCCGGTAGCTCAATAATGCACCTTTAAGCACATTTCCACAGAAGTGCACATTCTCTTGATCACCTGTTAGAAAGCTCACTGTCCCTTGCAAGATATTAGTAATCATTAGAAAAGAACAGAACTGAACTTCTGTTTACACTTCTACACTGTAGAACTTCGATGGCTCGAACACCGATGGTTCGTTAACCATGGCAGAGTCGACCCATTCTTGAGTTCCTGGGGCATTTCTCTACACAAGAAATAGCAAAGGGAAAATTTAGGATATTTTCGTCTTTTATCTTACAAATCTATGATGTGTTTACTCATTAGAATCGCCTCAATGAGGCAATTCTAATGAGTACACATAGCATACATTTATATCATAGAACACCGAAGAGGTCCCACGGGCTCGAACTTCTCCTGTTTCGAACAGATTTAAGTGGTCCCAAAGGCGTTCGAGCCATTGAAGTTTGACTGTATGTGTATATAAAATATGAAATATATAAGAATCATTCAATTAGAATTATGATTGACTTCTTGTCTATAAAGCTTAAAGTACTGTGATTTAAAAATCATTAATATATACAGACATTCAAAAACAATTTTATAACATGATAAGTTGCAGTGTGGTGTGGAGTGTCATGTAAACGATACATTGCATGTTAAACAACGCAGAGCAGAATGCAAACCAAGTTTGAGGTTTTTAGTTGTTCCTGAGAAACCTTTGAAAAAAATATCATTGGCCTATAAGGACAGACGGAACAATGAAAAATTAAATTAACAACTAAACCGAGAAAGCCCATTTAGATTAAACATATTTTATTGCATTTTACAACAAAGGGATTGGACACAAGCCATTACGAAAACATGCCTATACAAATACATTGCAAATTTTACCGCCGAACAATGAAAATTTTCAGATGAAAACTTTTGATATTTTTCTTATTTCTGCTTAAAACATAGATTGTGGATACTCGTTAGAACCGCCTCGCCGAGGCACAAAACCACAATCAATGTTTCAAGCAGAAATAAGAAAAATATTGTATTCCCCTGCAAACCCCAGTTTTACTATATAAATCTGGGGTTTAAGGTGGTCAGATTTCTATAGGCGTGTTTTCGTGATGTTATGCAACATCAGATAGTCCTCTCCCATAAAGTTTAAAATCGATTTCAAATGGTACAGTGGCAAATAAGAAACTTTTTGTATAATAATCATGCACATAACAATTTGTTTTATTTCTATTTCTAGGTCAGGAACAAAGACGTGTAATGTGGTACGAAAGTTTGCCCCCTTTCTATAACATGAAAAGACGGGTTTCAACCCGTTGTCTTTTGTCTAAACATGATATAAGCCATCATAATAAAGAAAATAATATTTTTAAAATAAAAACGATGACAATAATAATTAATACTCTTAAAACTACTTCCACTACTACAACTCAGTACCACAATAATAATAATAATAATAATAATAATAATAATAATAATAATAATAATAATCAAAACGGTGGTAATAATAATTATATCTTGCTACTTCTCACACTGCTGCTACTACTACTACTACTGCTTCTATCACTGAACTACTTCCACTATTTCAACTATTGTTATTATAATTATTATTAATGTGATGGAAATAAAGTGGATAAACACTAGCTAATAGTGTTTGTAGGAAAGAACATTTAACTATAACAATAATAATAATGATAGCAAATAATAATAATAATATCAAAATTAATAATAATGATAATAATTATAATAATGTTTTGTTCTCGATGTTGCAAATTCAGTGTTCATGTAATTCTAGTTATAAGTTTATAACTAAACGACTTTAACAATGAGATATCATTGCCTTTTTCTTTCCGAAATTGTACAATGCAATCACAGTCGAGTCACTTGATATATCACTTGATATGGCACTTTGTGCCATATCTTTTCTTGTCTTATGCCTTGTCCAAATACTAGTTTGAACCGCCTAGGTGACCGACAAACTGTGAGTTATTACTAAACAAATCACACGTAAGAGCTGGACTACACTGAAAACCGACAATAAGTTTGTTGTTTCCTTGAACTGCTCCCAAAATTTTGGTATTGTTAGAAGCAACTGACTGGAACATAAACGTCTATTTCCTTTTGTAATGTTACACCGTCTAACGAATCATCCGTGACGTCATACAATGGCAACAATTAACGTCACGCTCTTCCGCCAAGTGATTTATGCCAAATAAATCACAGTTTCTTTCTTTTTTCTATATAGACCCACTGTGTTGGAATATACAAGGGGCTTTGAAATAGCATTTTGAGCCATTTATTATTCTCAGAAACATAAGTTTCATTACGAAAACACGCCTATACAAATACATTGTAATCAATAACACTGAAAAAATGAAAATTTTAAGATGAAAAATTGGGATATTTTTCTTATGAGGCGGTTCTAGCGAGTACCAACAATCTATATTTTAGAGCAGAAATAAGAAAAATAAGGTTTACCCCAGTAAACCCCAGTTTTACTATATAAAAGTGGGGTTCAAGGGGGGTCAAACTTATATAGGCGTGTTTTCGTGATGGTTCACTCCGGTTTAAAATTTGGCAGCGGGTTTATATGGTCTTGTTCTTTAGACTCGTTCATTGCATTGTGGAATTTTTAGAAAAAAAAAAGGGCCACTGATGAGGGATTAATTGATCGAAATTAGCCAGCCTGACCCAGAAAAACCTTGTACATAATACTACGTTTTAGTTCTGTGGTGTAGTTCTTCCTTCAAAATGAAAACTATTTCATAGAACATTGCTGTTATGTATATTAAAAACAAAAATCATTTCGAACACGAGATAAACTCAGAGAGAGAGAGAGAGAGAGAGAGAGAGAGAGAGAGAGAGAGAGAGAGAGAGAGAGGGAGAGAGATTAGACTTCGGACATGTGCATTCAGTTATTACGAGCAATTCAGTTTTGGGCACCCGTCATAGCCTTCTCCGTCCGCCACTAAAAACGTTGAGGCAAAACTGTCAATGCAACACCCAGTGAAAGTTTTGATAAGTTTATGCGACCTAAATCTTTCCAATTAGCAAAGAATACCGAACCACGTCGGGCCGACATCGATTCGACGTGGCCGGGATAACGTCGGCTCAGCATCGCTGTCGATAAACGTTGATCTAACTGGATTTGCTTGGTGCATGTCTCAAAATGCGCATTTTTACTTACCGCTGTCCGAGAATTTGTTGTTATTAGAGATCGATGGCGGTAAAATTAGAAAATCAGAAGACGAGTTGAGAAACTTTTACGCAAAATATGAGTACCCGGTAAATCATTTCTCTTTGTATATAATCATACAGGAAGATAGCGTTAACAACAACTGCATTCCAAAATAACATTTTTGTGCGGCATACAAAATTGCAAATTTCTGCAAAATAAATTAAGTAATATATTTTCGCACTAAGAGCGATGGATTCGTAAATATATTGCACTTTGATAGCTAAACTAAGCAGTTTTAACTAAATAGTTGGCGGCGAATATCATAAATCTGCAAAATATATTAATTCCAAGCTATCAGCAGAAAAAGCATACAGGTGTCCGTACGTTGTATGAGAACTTTACCATGTCAGACGTCAGTCAATCACATTTTGATAAAACCAACATCAAAGAAATTAACCTATAATTTCTCAGAAATATCTGAAATTGCACTGCGTAGAACTTCCTTTTTATGTGCGTGATTGTTATGAAATAGAGTTCTTTACGCAAAAAAAATGTTAAGAAGATTTATGGAGCTTCATTTGTCTTCATTAGTTATCATTTGAAAGCTGGAGAAGTGAAGTTTAACTTATTAAAGGTGAAAGTCCCAAATGATGAAGACTATTAATAAAGATAAGTCTACCTACCCTGAGGCAGTCAACAGTAGAGTGAGTGAGTGAGTTTTAGTTTTACGTCCCACCAACAGCTTAGGTCATACGGAGACGGGACCTCGGTTTAAAGACTCATCCGAAAGTCTGGAGAAGCCCTGGATAGATCCTGCGATCCCTGGTTTGCAAGGCGAGTAGAGTAACCACTGCACCACTAAGGCTTCTAGTCAACAGTAGAATTCCGCTATTAAGACCACCTAAAATTAAGACTAAATCTGCTTTTAAAAGCTTATTGTGAATGTTTAAGTTATTATTTCTTTGTGTTTCTACATTCAGTATCTCCTAATAAAAGACCATCTTTGGGACTGTTCAAAAGTGGTCTTCAAGACCACTTTTAAACTGTCAAAAAGGTGGTCTTAATATAGGAATTTTACTAACACCATCAACGCCCAAAAGAGACGGCAGTAGTTCTGTACGCAAGGAAATACTGACAACGCGAATCATACTTTATCATATGACGTCGCGTCTGAGAATGTAATAACGTCATGTAGTAAATTATGTAATCCACTAGTCGTGAAGCTGTTAGGAGTAAAATGGAACGTCAAAAGGTCAGTGCAATATATACCCATATAAACCGTACTTTATGTATAAAAATTGGGTCTAGATGGATATACATGTACACGTAGATTCCTTTCCTCAGATTAGCACCACCTTTTGTAGATCGTTGATACTCGTTTCGGCCCTGGTTAGCACACAATGTTTTTGTTCGAAGCAGAAATAAGAATAATAGCAAGAAAACAAACCTATATTATTTTTGTGACTCGAAACTGTTGATCATAGTCACTAATGTTTAAGAATTCAACACGGCAATTCTTTCACATTTTCTTTACATAACTAGTTCTTGAAATGCAACAATTCTTACATGAAGGTTTGACATTATCCAAGAAAAGATTGCACATCACAATTTGATTAATAGCATAAAGATTGACTCTGGCTATTTTACGTACTCGAGTACCATATAAAAAGATCATTATTTTACATACACGAGTACCATATAAAAAGATCAGTTGATGAATATTATAAGGTTGTGTAAGGAACACTTTGAATGGGAAGTTGTTTTTCAAACTTACCAACTTGTACATTTTGCTGTGCCCTGACTGTGGATATGCTCACTTAGAAGACGAATAACTGCTATAAGCACTTCAGTCACAAAAATTAAGATAAAGCTGTTCACAAGATATCGTTTTATTATGTTTCTCATTTGTTTCAAATGAAGTTCATAATACTAATAATAATACAACTACAACAACTACTAATTCTACTACTACTGACAATAATGTTGATAATGAAAACGATGATGAAAATAATTAAACTACTACTACTACAACTACTACATGGGCCCCTGCCCAACGGGGTTTGCAGAAATAAAATGTGCTGCACAATGTTTCCGCGCAGAGCTGAAACCGACCACACATGAGTACTGGTAAACTGCTTAAAGGGTCTATGCCTGCCCAGGCAAAATGTTGCGAGTCGGACAGCCCCTACATATAAACATTTTGGTTTGTTTGGGCGTCAGGGCTTGAGATGATATTTCATCTCAATGCGGGATAAAAGCTTCACAAAATTGGTAGCAACGTCTCCAAAATGACCTACATAGTGTTGAAGGGGATTCAAACAAACTACTACTACTAATTCTGTTACTTATGATATTGATAATTTTAATACTCAGAACAATTAAAATATTTAGTATACGCTAACTACATCTTTACTTCTAGCCTACTCAAGCAAAGTGACACGAGTCGGACCGTCCATGCATGTAGACCCTATTCATGTCTTGGTTTCATTGGGCGGCGGGACTTGAGATGTCATTTCATCTCAATGTAGGGTAAAACTCCCACAAAATTGGAAGCAGCGTCTCCAAAATGACCTAAATAGTGTTGTCGTGGACGTTAAATCTCATACTACACTTAACTACTCCCACTACTTCTACTACTACTGCAACAACAATAAAAATACTGATAAAACTAATTTCAATAATCCAAACGATGATTATAATAATTATACTTACTACTATTTCCACCATTACTTCAACTGCTACTGCTACTTTTACAACAAGTATTATGATTTTGATTATATTTATTATCATTATTATTATTATTGTAATATATGGGTTGGAAAAAAATGAATAAACACTTGCTGAAAATTCATCAGTGATAATGATAAATATAAAGAAACAATGATTAAGTTGATAATAATAATAATAATAATAATAATAATATATAAACACGCACGGAATTAATGGACTCCTGTTGTTCTTGGTGTTGAAAAGGAGGGTGCTGAGTACATGTACATGTATAAAGAAGACCAGTCTCTTTGTTGATTGCGCTTGTCGGTTTGTTATATCCCTAAGGTGTGGCAATTGATCAGCCATTGTCGAATTCAACTCTGTTACACTGTTAAATTCAACACAGTTTTACACAAACATGATTAAACTGACAAGACAACCGGTTATGTTGAATATAATACTGCAAATTCAGTGTTCATGTCAACACGGTCAAATAATTCTAGTTTATAAGTTTATAACTGAACGGTTGGATAATAAGATTTCATTACCCGTTCCTTTCCAAAATAGTGCAATGCAATCACAATCGAGTCACTTGATATGGCACTTTGTGTTATATCTTTTCTTATTTATCCCTTAAGTCCTACTTTTGGGGTTTTCAGGAATGTACAGTTTTTCTTACTCCTGCTCAAAAAAAAAAAAAAAAAAAAAAAATAGATAAGGGGCACTTGTCAAAACCGCCCCGCTGTGGCAGTTCTGACGAGCAAAAATGTGAAAAATAGCAGATTTGTTTTATCTCAAAATGTTCACTTTTTGGTTGTAAAATTTTGCAGTATATTTGAATATGCGTGTTTTCTTAAGGAATTTCAACAATGTGCATTTTCAGAGACAGTAACAGATATTTTTGTAAGCCTTACCGTACATAAAGCAAACTAGACTTGCCCCAGTCTTTAAAACATGTTTGTTAGTTTCAATTATACATGCAAGTCTAATTCATGTTCTTGTAGCTAGTCTATTTCTGGTGGCTCTGTTTTAATATAAAGGAAACTAATTTTACAAAAGATGGAAATATTGATTATTTTTTACCCGCGGTGATGAAAGTATGATTTTGTTTGGTTTGGAGTTTAACGGACCAGTCTTCACTTTGTAGGTCGGTCATGTCGAGCCGGGCGGTTTGCCAAACTACTCTTGCCTTGACAGGCTTATACGTAAGCGGTTAAAACCAGTGCAGTGCACATTCTATCACGAGAAACTGACAGATGCCTATATAATTTTGACCCCCTTGAACGCCACTTTTGTATAGTGGAACTGGGGGTAACCGGGGGTAGACCTTATTTTTCTTATTTCTGCTCTAATATATAGATTGTAGGTACTCGTTAGAACCACCTCGATGAGGATCGGTTCTAACGTGTACCATAAATCTATATTTTAAGCAGAAATAAGAACAAAAAACGCATTTTTTTTCATATTAAACTTTAGTTTGTTTACGAATGCATTTTTATAGGCGTGTGCTTCTATAATGTATCCTTTGGAATCAAGGAGGAGAATGATTATAGTCGCCCACGAAAACTTGCCTATATAAATTTGACCCCCTTAACCCATACTTTTATATAGTAAAACTGGGGTTTGCAGGGGTATACATTTTTATAATCTACTCAATAACATTGATTGTGAGCAGAAATAAGAAAAATATCGCAATTTTTCATATTAAAAAAAAAAAAAAAAAAACAAAAAACATTTTTTGACGAACGTATTTGTATAGGCGTGTTTTTTTTTTTACCTTTGGAATCAAGGAAGCGAATGATTATAGTAAAGATTTCGATTTCGTGATGATTGTTTCGATCCGGTCGGGGAACGGATCTCATTACGAAAAACACGCCTATAGAAATACATTTTAAACTTTACTGCCGAAAAATCGACAATTTTTGGATGAAAAATTGTAACATTTTTCTTATTTCTGCTCAAAAAATACATTGTGGGTACTAACGAGGACCCACATTATATATTTTAGAACAGAAACCATAAAAATAAGGTTTACCCCTGTAAACCCCAGTTTTACTATATAAAAGTGGGGTTCAAATGGGTCAAAATTATACAGGCGTGTTTTCGTGATGGCCGCCTTCTGATCATTGAGCATTCAACTAAGATATTGAGGCCGGCTGTATGGGTTTAAGATGGCATTTACTCACATCTATCTATCATTCTGATAAAAGATCTGAAACCGGCATATTTTGATTGTTTTATGGAGACGTTGCTTCCAATTTTGTGGGACTTTTACCCGACGTTGAGATGAAATGGCCTCTCAAGCCCTGCCGCCAGATGAAACCAATAGGGTTTATAAGCATGAACGGTCCGACTCGCACCGCTTAGCCTGGGCAGTCTAAGATCCTCTATGCGGTTTACCAGTACTCGTGTGCGGTCGGTTTCAGCTCTGCGTGGAAGCATCCTGCAGCCTATCTATTTCTTCAAGCCAAGATGGGCGGGGCCGCGAAACTGGCAGATTTTACTACTAGGTTCATAACTTTGTACAATTATAGTGCAAATCTAACTGGTTTCATTATTTGTCAGCGAAATAAGCTTGACATTTCAGCGAAAATAAGTCTTGGCATTTCATGACACTACAAGCCTTATTTTCTATGGGCATTACGAAAACACGCCTATTAAAAGAATATTGACAATTTTTTCCACCAAAATTGAAAATTTTCTGATAAAAAATTCCGATATTTTTTCTTATTTCTTTTCAAAATATAGATTGTGGGTGCTCGTTAGAACCGCATCGACGAGGCGGTTCTATCGAGTACCCACAATATATGTTTATAGCAGAAATAAGAAAAATAATATATACCCCTGCAAATAATATATACCCAGTTTTAATACATAAAGTAGGGTTTGGGAGGGGGTGTTCATTTCACGGACTTGTTCACGTGGTGTTTGTAAAATTGTAGTGCATATCTAATTTGTTTTAATATAGATCAGCGAAAAAAGGTTTGACATTTCAGCGAAAATAGATCTTGACATTTCATGACATGACTAGCCTTATTTTCTCTGAATATATGAAAAAAAGTCTGGAAAATTCCATCTGTAAAACGTGCTTAGCTTTGGCTAATACGAACCAGGAACATTGTCCAGAATACCGATCATAAGATTTAACATCTTCATGAATCGTAACAATGACAATAATGTGCACACTGATATGTTTACTGTCTTAGAAACACTTTTATTTTCTTGTTTATGCACTAATAAATTCTAAATGCAAATAACAGAGATGTTCGCACTAGTGACTTGAAGAAGAGCCTGCCGACTGTCAATCATGATGAGCTTGATGAAATAAACTTCAAACGAATCAGCTTGGTGGTAGGCTTGGAAAGTTTCCGGAACGCACCTAGCGACACTTTGCATTCCAGATACGATTGTCAAGGAATGCCTGTTTTTGCAAATTTATACATATAATGGCTCATGGAAAATCATTTATCCCCATCAAATAGCTGTTAAATCGACGTTCAAACTCGTTACCTATCACTGTTTACTGAATTTTAAGCGGGCAAAACCTATAAAAAGACCCGCAGTACAAGCAATACAGTATTTCATATCAGCCTCGGGATCCAACAGCCTGTGATTCACGCTCCTTGTATAGCCAGGGTCTGTAGACGGTCCATGCGAACAACGAGGACTCGGAGCAGACTGTGCGGATCGCAATCTATGTCGGTCGCACAAGACTTCTTGCCAGTTTTGCCATGCCGTAGATCATTTTTTTTTTTTGAAGAATGTCGAACTGTACATGTATGCATATTAATACAGGTTACTGTGTTATCAGATTTGTACCCTGATGAACAGTGACATTCCGGTATTAAGACCAGCTAAAATTAAGACCAAATTATTTCTATTTAAATACAAAACAAAAACAACAACAACAAAAAAACAACAACAACAAAAAACATCACAGTCACTTTATGATTCCCCACAACTGCAGATATTTCAGATGTTTCTAATGCACATAGCCTTAGAATGAGACAGCCAGTATCCTAAAGTCATTACGATAACATATCCGTGTGATATAGTGCATTTTTTAAACCCCGAAAAAGGTGTTTTTTTTTTTTCTGATGAAAATTTGTGATATATTTCTTATTGGAACTTCAAGCATAGGTTTCGGGTGCTCGTTAGAACCGCCTCGTTGAGGCGGTTCTAACGAGTACCCACAACATAATGTTTACCCCCGTAAACCCCAGTTTTCTCAATATAAAGTGGGGGTTAGAGGGGGGGGGGGTCTTTATTTCACGGACTTGTTCAGGTGATGACTGCAACAAGCTGTGACAATAGTGAATACCTTTCTGTATCCCCTGGTACAGGGGGGTCAGCGATTTTGCTTCCCATTTTATCGTTCGAGTTCCACTCCATTCCCGTTCGCGGTGCGGTTTGGATCCGCGGCATTCCCGTTCCCGTTCCATTCCGCTCCATTCTACGCTTACACAATTCCAGTTGGAACGGGGAACGCTTGGGGACCGCTAGATTGGTTCCCAGCATTCCGTTCCTTAGCCAAAAATTCGTTTCGTCAAATAAAAATCGTTCCCCAAATCTCATAAACAAAATCGCTGACACCCCCCTCCCCCCTGTAAAAAAGGGACAATTAAACAAAATAAATGAAAATTACAAAACAATAAAATAAAAAAAAATATTTAAACAAATGGGCCGCTTCTGTGAGTGACTGAACATCAATTATTTCGGAATGTTTGAAGAAAACTTTTGAGGCAACCTCACACTCTTAAATTTTGAAATGGTCTTGTACTATTTACAAGGTCGAAGATGCCATGTGGCTCCAATTAGCAAAATGTGCAGACCAAGATCATACGCAACAGAAATAGGCGCCTGATCGGGGCCAACATTGTTTCCAACAGCTTCAGACATTTTCAAAATAAAGACAACACAACCTCACACTCTTAAATTTTGAAACGGTCTGGTGCCATTTACAAGGTAGAAGATCCCATTTGACGCCTAATGGCAAAATTTGTAAATCCAGATCAGACTGAGCAGAAATAGGCGTCTGACATCACGAAAACACGCCTATATAATTTTGACCCCCTTGAACCCCATTTTTATATAGTAAAACTGAGGTTTCCGGGGGTATACCTTATTTTTTTATTTCTGCTCTAAAATACAGATTGTGGGTACTCGTTAGAACCGCCTAGATGAGGTGGTTCTAACGAGTGCCCCCAATCTATATTTTGAGCAGAAATAAGAAAAATATCACATTTTCATCTTAAATTTTCATTTTTTTTTCGGCGATAAAGGTGACTATGTATTTGTATAGGCGTGTTTGCGTAGTAATCAGGACCTTGGTTTGCAAAAATATACACGAAAACGCAACCTCATTCTCTTTAATTCTGAAATGGACTTGTTCTATTAACAAGGCATGGAAGATTCCATTTGTCGCCAAATGGCAAAATAGCGCAGACCCAGATCAGACGCTGCAAAATGTGGCCTCTGATCAGGGCCTACAATATATGCAAAGGGTTCAGGCGTTTTCCAAATAAATTTCGAAGAAACCACAACCTGATTCTCCGAGTAAAATAAACAAAATAAATGAAAATTACAAAAAAGAAAAAGAAAAAAATAATAATAATAATTAATTAAAAATTGGGCCGCTTCTGCGAGTGGAAGAACATGAATTATTTTGGACATCTAGAATAAGTGACGATAATGAAAAATTGTATTGTATTGTATTGTAAAGTTTAAGCATTTTACGTCCGCTACGGTCAGGCGCGTTAGCATTGCCCCACAACAGGACGTAAAGTTTGAGTGCTTCTGGGCTGCAAAACGCGGCAGATTCAGTGAAATGTGAGTCATGCTGAACTGCCAGTGCCTTCCCCTAAGTAAAGTAGAAGCACTGTAATTTAGAATTTTGAACGCCAGATCGAAAATGGGCATAAAACTGCAGAGGAATCAATGCCAATTTCGGCTGCGAATTGAGATTTCTCTGTCTCACCCGAGAGCATACTAGTTCATGTTGCTCTCTCTTAGGGCCGTGTGTAAGGCTTTGGACTGGTTAGAAATGAAGAAAAACCCAAGTTATACAGGGTTGTCAGATGTGCGGCCCTAAGTTTGCGATATAATATATATAAAATACATATATAAATAACACAGAAGTATACATAAACATATGAAATAAGTAAGAAAGGAAGAGTGAGAAAAAAATGGAATATATCCAATAAAAAAAAAAAAAAAAAAAGGAAATAAAAACATTTAGTTCTTGTCTGTTTTGTAAACAATAATAGTTTAAATGTATAAAAGAACAGAACTTCAAAGGCTGTTTGCAAGTTATCATATAAAAGTGCTTAATTTGTTTTTTGATCATTAAATTGGCAAGCTCATAATTGGATAGTAGTTATGAAAAAGTAAAGTGGTATTATTTATGAACAGGTGCTTGTGCATTGAAGCATGGTTTCAATTACAGTGTTAATTGTTGTTGTCAAATTGCATTTTTGTAATTAAGATGCAATTAGAATTCAATTGTAAGAAAATGGTAGACTTCAAAGGTTTTTTTAATATTATACAAACATATAGGTAAACAAAAGAGCTATCTAACTGTCTTTCTAAAGAAGCATTATATTGACTGATCATTAAAATATATTTGATTACTCACACCAATATTGCATAGCAATTCTTCAAATCTGTTAAATGTTAATTTGAGACAGGTGCATGTACACAATCTGATTGTTACATGTTTTGCAATGTTAGTAAGCTCTCGTCAAAGACATAATTGATAACAAAAGTTGAAAACAATTCAGATAATTGGTTCATGTAAAAACTGTTTATTTGTTGAGAAGTTGTGAAAATTACCATCAATAGATATTATTCATTGTTTTGAGAGGCAAAAAAAAAAAAGAAAAAAAAAATGTAAAATAATAATAATAATAATAATGAAAACAATAAGCATAAATGTAAGTAACTATATGACTTTCCTTCACCATAAAACTATAATACATAATTTAACCCTTGTCCTGCTGGACCCGGATATGTCTGATCTTTCAAACAACGCAGATCCAGATAAGAAGCAATCTGATCAGGATCCTCGTTGTTTGTGATTCATTTTAAGAATTTCTTGCATCAAGAAACCCGATGGTTGATAATCTGTGGTGGGTGTGGCACATTTATATATTCAGCAGGTCAAGGGTCAAGATTTATGGCCGTGTTAAACAGAATTTATTTAACACGGCATTTTTTGATGAGATTTGAAAGGCGATAAATTCAGTTCTGTATTCAGGGTGTTGTGTGTTTTCCAAAAAAAAAAAAAAAAAAAAAAAACTTAATTTAATGCACAACATTTGAGATAAAAAAATACTATTTACAAGTCTTTTGTTGGTATTGAAACACACACATTCACTCGCAAACACATATTCTGTGAAACATATGTACAATATTTACATCTGTCTGAGAGGCAAGGAAATGACATAAATCATGCAGTGGCAAAAGTATGAGAGGCCAGTCCGCCCAATAGGGGGAGTCAGTATCCAATTAAGAAAAAAGTTAGACCACTGCCACTGTGTACCTTGCTCTCTTTGAGTGCAACATAAAGCTGTATTGATAGGTTCAGCTTGCAATAACATTGCTCATGGACTGATTGCCATAGCTCCTGGATTCAAGCTTCACCCATCTAACAAACTGTTGCTTGCACTCACAAACACTCGAAGGATTGGCCTGCAGTACAGAATGATTGCCCTCTTCGGTGCTGTATACTGTTCCCGCTGATATACATTTTCTTGATCCTTAGTTACATGTATGCATTGAGTATGCCTAAATTAGGTTAGTATACTTATATGTATGACAAGTATCCTGTATTGGTGACATATTTGAATACTGATTCCCTTATAATTGATGCATGGGCAGGTTGGGGGTTAAGAAGTACCTTTAGATCTATAACATTTACATCAGATATATTATCTTTTATGGTTTGTAACATGATTTCTCGCTCATGTCTATGTTTTTCACATTCAAGATGATAGTGGGTTGTGTCCTCAGTTCCCTCACAGTGTGGGCACTGAGGGTCCATCCCACTGTGTGTCTGATTGTTCAACCTAAGTCCATTCCTACCTAACCTTAACCTAGTGTATACCCTATCAAATTGCCTATTGTCCCTATACTGTATCAGTGATCTCCCAACGAAAACCATGACCATGTTTTTTCCAAGTTGATGCCCAGTGCGTTTTAACTTCTCTTTTTATAAGCCCATATACTTCAGTTTTACCTAGCCTAACCTTTATTTCTTTGCCTGTGGAACATCCTAATTTTGCAGCTTCATCTGCAATGTCATTACCTTGTATATTGCAATGCGATGGACACCAGTCAATATACAGTATTGTGTTACTCCTTAAAATTGTGTCAACTAAATTGTTGATTTGGATTAAAAGATCAGGTCTTGAGTGACTGTTCCCAGACTTTATTGCCTGAATTGAACTTAAGGAATCAGTGAGGATTACTACCTGGTCTGGTTTGTTCTGCTCAACCCATTTCAGGGCTTCAATTATTGCAATTAATTCTGCAGTAAAAATTGTAACACTGGCATTCAGTTAAAATTTTCTAGTTATTTGGTACGAGGGAATAGTAAATGCAGACCCTACTTGATTCTTTCCATCATCCTTACTGCCATAAGTAAATATTTGAAGACATGATTTGTATTTTTGATTGACTATGGTTTTGGTTTTTTCCTCTATGACCTTCTTGCTGTCTGTTTTTTTGTTTACAAATTCCTTAAGAGTTTCCATAGTTGTAATTGACTGCAAGGCAAATTTTTCCTGATATACAGGTTCCTGTACCAAAATATCACTTAGCTTATATTTCATCTGAAGATCCCTTACTTGCATTACAAATGGAATTTTACCTTTTAATCGATCTCTACAGGTTTCATATACAGCATAGTCATAGAGACTGTTCAAGGGGAGATTTTTTTCCATTGGCAGAGGACCTAGCCCAGTATTTCAGGATAAGTTCCTCCCTCCTTAGCGCCAGTGGTTGAATGTTGCATTCAGCTTGAACATCAATATTTGCAGTTGATTTATATGCCCCTGTTATTATTCTGAGAGCAGCTGATTGAATTCTATCTATCCGAAGAAGCTGAGTTGGTGATGCAGAAGCATATGCTTGACAACCATAGTCTAGTTTACTCCGGATAAGTGTCTTGAAGATAGCCATTAGCGTTATTTTATCCGCCCCATATTTAGTTCCTGATAGATATCTCATGAGATTTAGATCTTTTTTACATTTTGCTACCAAGTCTGTTATATATTTCTGCCAGTACAACTGGCTATCAAATGTCATTCCTAAGAATTTAGCTTCAGTTTTATATTCCAGTGATTTGTTTCCTATTTTCAATTTAGGTCTATTTTCATTTGGAGTTCCTGGATGATTGAACAATACAACTTCGGTTTTATTGGAGGAGATTTTGATACCCAACGACGCTGCCCATGCCTCAATTTTATTCAAGATCTGCTGCATGAGACCAAATGGGACTTACTGCGCCCTGATTTCCAGACCGCCGAGTCATCCGCATATTGAGACAGCTTACACGACAGATCTTTTAGCACATCATATTGAGTGTTGATAAGAATGTTAAATAAAATTGGACTAAGAACACTGCCCTGGGGAGAACCGTTGTCAAGTACCTTAACTTCAGACAAGTTAGATCCGACCCTAACCTGTATTTTTCTATCTTTAAGGAAGTCCTGTACCCAACCTAATAATCTGCCTTTAATATTGAATTTGTTCAACTGCATTAGCACTCCATTGGTCCACATAAGATCAAAAGCTTTTTCTAGATCCAGGAATATACAGAGAAGGTCCCTATTCTCCATTTTAGCTTTTAGTATTGCAGTCTGTAATCGAATAATTTGATCCAGGGTAGACCTATTTTTTCTAAATCCAGATTGTGTAGGTGCCAAAAGTTTGTTATTTTCAAGGTGACTCGTAAGTCTGTTTGCGATCATAGTTTCCATGACCTTACATGTTACTGATGTTAAAGAAATTGGCCTATAAGATCCTGGTTCATGGGGGGATTTATTTAGTTTCAGAAGTGGTACTATTGTTCCCAGTTTCCATTGGTCTGGTAGTTTACCCGCCGTCCATGATTTGTTAATTAATTGGAAAATTTGCCATTTGCATTTTTCAGAAGCATTTTTCAATATATCATAGTGAATTGTGTCAGCCCAAGGAGCAGTGCTCTGTTTCTTATTAAGCGCGGTTATAAGTTCCTTAAAGGTAAACAACTCGTTGTATGCCTCACCCTCACCCATCGCGATGTTTTCCTGCACTGACAAGATAATTCCAGGTTCAAGTTCAAGTTTTCTCAGTCTGAAACTGTGGTCAAGTAATTCATTGCCACTAACCCTTTGGTAATGGTTAACAAGTGCATTTGCCTTATCTTCATTTTCATGGTATCGAATATTATTTAGTTTCAATACTTCCACTGGCCTGAATGGTTTTCCATTGAATTTGGATATTACATTCCAGATATATTTACTGTTTGCCTTGTGATTTAGCTTTGAGACAATTTCCTGCCATTTACACTTCTTTGCATTATCCAGGATATCGTTACTTTTGGCTCTGGCTTTTATATACAGGTCCTTAAGTTGATCAGCATTGTATTTTTTCCATTTCTTATATGCTTTACGTTTCTCACGGACTGCAGTTGAACATTCATCATTCCACCACGGAAGATGCCGTTGTTTTTTGTCAGGATTTGGCTTGGTTTTAGGTATTGTTTCCTCACAAATAGCAATTAATTCATTTATGAATTGGTCATTAGATTCATTAATTGTTTGTTGATCAAACTGTATATCAATGTTGTTTGTCTAATTGCGAAAAAGGGCCCAATCAGCTTTAGTCAGTTTCCAGCGTGGTATTTGATCCTGTAGAATACATTTGTATTGTTTATTTAAAGTAGTTACAATGGGGAAATGGTCACTACCCAGACAGTTTTGGTGCACATACCACTGGAAATCTCGACAAAGATCACGAGAGGCGAGGGTGAGGTCAATCGCAGTTGTTTGCCCCGATTCAATCGAGTAACGTGTTCCTTCCCCATTATTCAGCACCACCAGGTCATGGTCCTCTATAAAGTTTAGAAGCTCCCGCCCTGCTGGAACCTCACCATCATGGTATTGATTATCCCAGAGGCTGTCCCTTAAATTAAAGTCACCAACAATGATATGATTTTTACTTACATGAGTTAAAATATGATCATAATCTGCCTTACTTATCATGTTTTTTTCCATTTGAATATATGTTAATAATGTCAGTACTTTTATTAATCCCAAATATTCGTACAATGGCAACCTCAAGATTTGGATTCTTTTGCCTATATAGAATTTCTTCTGAGTCTAGCCCTTCCCTCACAAATGTAGCAACCCCACCACCCTTTTTCGCAGTACGTACATAGGAGACTGGTTGCTTGTACCCCATAACTTTTAGACAATTATGTTCAGTGTTATTCCAAGTTTCCTGGATGCAGACAACCTCTGGAATATCATTAAATGTTAATAAGTAGTCATAGAATTCTGGTTTTTTGTGTTGCATGGCATGTCCGCAGAGACTGCGGGCATTCCACTGCACCACTTTCAATTCTGTTCTGCGGTTTATTGAGCCCATTATCACAACCTAATTGTTAAGAGGTAAAAACTATTTCTTACTTAGTCTTGGTTTAGTTGGTACAACGATTTTACCTCTGTAGACTTTACCCACATCAGGAGTTCTGCGATCTAGAAGCTCCTTTTGCAGGCCTTTCCCTGTTCGACGTGACTGGTTAAGTCCACCCTTGTTTGCGTTATATCTACGTGCCTGTGTTGGCTTGGTTTTGCGTGGTTTAGGAGAGGACGAAATTGGTTTTGCTATGTTTTCCTTAATTAACCTGTCATACAACTGCTCAGGTGTCTCTGATTGCTGCACAGCCGTTTGTTGTAGTTCAGACAGCTTCTTGTTCCTTTTTTGATTTGGAACAATCGATTGAGGGGGCTGTGGAACTGGAGACTGGGATAATTTAGGAGTATGATCAGGTTCAGACACAGAAGTATTCTTATGAAGAGTTCCACAAGGAGCATTATCATTAATTGGTATACAGTCATTACTTTTAGGATTATTTTCTTCCAAAAATTGTGCTGTATTACAGACGAGTGCATCTATAGCCTTATCCCTGGTTTCCTGTGTTAAGCCCTGCATTGTGGTTAGCACGTTTGGTTGAAGCAGATACTTTAAAATGCGTGCAACATCCATTGTAGCCATACATGGTTTAATGCCTCCCTGCTTGCCGGTTGGTATTTTTATTGCAGTGGTGTGATTTCCACCAGTGTTTTCTGTGAGTGTTGGAGCATGTGTCCCAGTGCAAGCAGTTGGTGCAATAATATCGGGTGTTGAAACCCTAGCAATACATTGTGGTTGTGCATCTGGAGGTGCTTGTGTTGATTGTATCGAATCCTGATCATTGCCTCCATTTCTATTTTGTAGTGGCTTAGACATTGGTTGTTTTCTTTCGTCCCATTCCTGTTGAAGTTGTCGGTTTTTTTGTTTTAATTTGGTCCTTATATTTGACGAAGACAGGGCAAGTCGGGCTGTTAGCAGCATGCCCTTGTTTACAGTTTGCACATTTATGGTAGCCAGGCAAGTTTCTGCTTGGACAAAACATTGTCTGATGACCATAGCTGCAAAACATACACACTGTAAAACTGTTCCTGCAGCGGGTTGTGGTATGTCCAAATTGCTGGCATGCGTTGCACCTTATTATTGAATAGAAAAGGGGTCGGACTTCAGTATGATGTGTAGACGAAATCAGCATCAGTGGCGCACGCACAGTGCTAAATGTTAATATTGCGCACCCTGTTTTTCGTCCATACTTATTTGTTAGAGGCCTGAAATCAATGATATTGTTTTCCTCAAAGTTATATGTGAGGCAGAAGTCATCCCTATCCATAAAGTTTGTGTCGACCACTCCTTTGCTTGTCTTTGGCGAGTGTGAATTTGCTTGGTTATCTTGCTGTGGTGCGACGATTTTCCGATTATGGAAATAACACCAAAGTAAATACGTCAAGTGCTAAGTACGATTTATTGACAAATGCTACACTGTTTGTAGCCATACGATTCTCCGCGATGTCTCCTACCAACTAATCTAATTTCCTAGCAACCGACGTTACTTACGTTTCTATACAACGTCATAACACAAGTAACGTCGCGTAATAGTCCAATTATCTAAAATAACGTTAAAAATGAACCTATTGTTTTGTAATCGATTTCGTCTCCATATTATCTTCTTTCCATTTTCCCCTCCTCAAATGTCTATCATTTGATAAGCTCAAATTAATTAAGCAATATTCATAATAATTGAAATGTTACGCGCACCTGCTTCGAAACTTCATAAACTGTATAGGAAATTAAATTGCCAAATGTAATATGAGCTTCAGTATTGAACTATTGTCATCTAAATTAAGTTAAGCACAGTTCATCTTTTATATATATATATATAGCTCTTATTCTTGTGACACCGGCCCCGATAGCTCAGTTGGTAGAGTGTCCGCTCCGGGGAACGGGAGGTCTCGGGTTCGATCCCGGGCCGCGACATACCAAAGTCGTTAAAAATGGTACTAGCTGCTCCTCGCTTGGCACTCAGATTTACGGGGTAGAGCTAGGACTGGTCGATCCAGTGTCAGGATAATGTGACTGGGTGTGGTATCATGTAATGTGTCTGGGACATGATACTTCAGTGAGGCAGCACTATAAACGTGAGCATTGAGCTCCCTGTCGCAACCAGACACCGTCGTGATATGACTGAAAAATTGTTGAAAGCGACGTTAAACCCGAATTCACACACACACACAATTATTCTTGTGACACGGTTTGTCACTGATTTCATCATGCCCGTGTCCAAAAATAGAGCCTGACATCGCGCAAATATTTAACTCTTGTATTATTGTGTTCTATTATCTCCCATCTTCTTAGCTATAGTCTTGCCCTGTTCCCGTCGAAGTTTCTCGGCAGCGTACTTTCCTTCTTTGAAACATTTGTTCTCCTCCGTGATATGCTGATTCCCCTCCGTGCCGAAACTGACCTGCTCAGCAAATCGACTATGTGGGGTGACCGGTTGATTTCTGTTGTATTTCATAGAAATACAAGACACTGTTTCGAATTCACACGTGTGTCGCTTACGATTTGTGTGAAGCAGCGGATGGTGTGATTCTTGGCATCCATTCTGTCCGCACAGATGACTCTGCTCACATGATTTTCCTTGATGCCCGTATGCCAAACAACGAAAACAAAGCTCGAAATATGTTGCAACTTTCCATATATCAGATACTCTCTTAGAAATAAATTGCTGACAAATCCAAACATCATGCTGTTTTGAACACAGGGGACATGCCTCATTGAGTGTGCTGCTAGGTACCATTTGACCAACGAAGAACGTTTGTGGATTCCCTCTGTTTGATACCTGTTGGCTATTCGAATTATCTATCAATCTGTCACTTACTCCGTTAATAGTTTCCGAGGCAACTGTCTGGAATTGAGACTCCTCAATGACCCATTTTCTTAGCGTAAGTACCGATTCGGTAAGGCTATTATCGTAGATCCATCGATGGTACTGAGCAAGCATTGATTCCGGAAGTTTCCTCTGTAACTTTGTGTACAGGGAACCATTACCGAGTTCCTGGTGTTGTCCGGCTTCTTCCAGGTTGATTATTGCGATCTCGAGTAGGTCAGCGAACTCTCCAAGTTCCCTCGAATTTCCGATCTGTATCCGCCGAAAACCTTCAAGTTCTTCCAAAATGGCGATCTGTCTGCGCATGCCGCCATACTTTCGTTCTAGTCGCTCCTTTGCTGATTCGTAAGCAACCGCTGAGTGTCCTAGCTTTTCGATTGATTGGAGCGCTTCTCCACCTAAATACTGTCGTAGCTGGAGAAGTTTATACTCTGGAGTTGCTGGTGCACTGTCGATACAGGCTGTAAATGCGGCTTTCCAGCTCTGGTATGTTCTTTTGTCACCAGAAAACACTGGAATCTGCACACGTTTCAATTGCAACAGATCTTGTCCGAGCGTTACAGTACCAGAGCTGACGATAGGTGGTTCATTTCGTTTTTCAGGTACACGCGATTTGAAAGGGCTTTCATTTATGCGCATGCCTTCTCTACTACTGGATGGGTGACCAGCCGAATGGGTTGTAGTATCATGTTTGCTTGTATATTGCTTGTCGTTCAAAGAATGTAACAGACCACCATTAGCATCGTCTTTCTTATTTGATTTTCTTTCATGTATGTTTGATTCTGATAAGTTTGTTCTTTCTGCAAATGTGTTTCGATCAAGCTGCATACTTTCAAGTGTCGAGGAATTACGAATATCTGCAGTTTGATAAACAGGATTTACCTTTGATCCCCGATCAGCCGGGAAAACACTCGATGTGACCTCTACATAAGAGTCCAAATAAACCTGTGTCGATTCATATGTCGAGTAGAACTCCTCTCCGAGCTTTTCCATTTCGCAGACAACAGTTTTCCCTTCCTCAAGTTTTCCGTTTTCAAGAAAGAAATCACAACAGTTTGACATAACTTCTAAAACCGCTTCCATGCACACATTCATTTTCTTGCAGGCTTCCGTAACGTCTCGGCGTTTTGGGATATCGCGTTCCTTGAGCATCAGAAGAAGGATGTTTCTTGCGGACACGAAGTCTGCCTTCGTTCGTACTTTCTTTTTGTTATACTGCACTTCCAGTATGGTGGCATCGACGATGTTGCCGCTGCTCTTGTTGGTGATTTCGCTTCCCGACGTCGTCATTGCAAATTATTATTTGTTCATTTCTCGTTGATATTTAACCTCGCTCTGCTACCAGTTTTGGTGCGACGATTTTCCCGATTATGGAAATAACACCAAAGTAAATACGTCAAGTGCTAAGTACGATTTATTGACAAATGCTACACTGTTTGTAGCCATACGATTCTCCGCGATGTCTCCTACCAACTAATCTAATTTCCTAGCAACCGACGTTTCTATACAACGTCATAACACAAGTAACGTCGCGTAATAGTCCAATTATCTAAAATAACGTTAAAAAAGAACCTATTGTTTTGTAATCGATTTCGTCTCCATATTATCTTCTTTCCATGCTGTTTATTTTGTTTGTTGGATTGTTTGTTTGTTGCCTTGTCTGACGGGATAATTAACGTTGGAAGCCCATGGCTCTGAGTAATAAAATTCCTAGCTTTGTTTTGTAAGGCATGTCTTACACCAAAAGTGATCCCCCTGTTTGAAAGAGTGGTCTTACATATCTCCCCTATGTACTTATGGAAAGCCTGGCTTATTTTATTGGCCAAATCTCTGTTGATGACTCTGTTTTACTGCAGGGCGAATGTGATAAAGACAAGCCCAGTGGCTAGACCAGTACACAGAGGTGAAGAAGGAGCGGGAGAGTGGTCCATTGCCTCTTCAAATGCTGCAGTGGACTGCTTCTTCGTTTTGCGACTCACCTCTATAAACTTGTCATCGTCGCCCTGGGTAATATCAGAACCCTCGCAATCCTGGTCACCTCCAAAGGTCATCCTTTGTCTGGCCTTCTTTGGTGCAGGATAATGAAGTATTGTTTTAAACGGCTATCTTTATACCCCCAAGTTGCACCTGGGTGTCAAAAAACTTTTGGTCAATAAGCACCCTGAATTTTGGCAGTCAACTTCAATCATTTTGCGGTACCTATATTTTACCCTTTACCCCCAGGCAAATATAAATGAGTAACTGACTGGAAATGAGGTCAAAGCGAAAAAATCTGAAACAAGGAAAATTCGAAGAAATAAAAAAGGAAATAAATAAAAATAAAAACGAAAAGAAGAACGTCCCCGTCATCACTGTATAGGTCGTTTTGGAGACCTTATGTGTGCGCTGTAAAGTTTCTCGCTAGCGGGAGTGTAAAAGAGTAATTTTAGGTTCAGATAGCAGCTAAATTTAGTCTTATAAACAATGTCTGGGCTAAATAAATGTGTGTGGATCAATCCGAGATAAATGATAAAGTCAACCGAAAATCAAGATAGTATAACATTTCGTTCGAAAATCTCGATACTACTTTTTGATATAACCGTTTCCCTAGTGAGGACCGCTATTTGGAATGGACCGCTTTGGGCCGTTTGTCGTATCGTTCCATTCCGGGGCGATCCCGTTCAGGTTCCGGGGCACTCCATTCCAGTTCCAGGTCCATTCAGATCCAGTTCCAGGGTCATTCCCCATGACAACAAGAACGATGACCTTACTGTAGTCTATTTGGTACGTTCTATTCAGTCAGTGAATGTATTTGGCCACAATAGGCAACCTTAAGATATCCTGTACATCTGAAAGTTGTCATCAAGCTGTTCCATGTCGTACATACTAAGGCTAAGTACCTTTATTCCACACCCTAAATAAAGATAGATAACTAAGAAGTTTTAGTACTCAGATTATCTATGAAGTTTCGTCCGCCCGTTCCGCTATATGTACTTGGAAAGACAACATCATTGTTTACATAACATGAAGGGCAATTGACTCAAAACCCAAAATGGTCAGAGTAAGGTTCAATCAGTGACTTTTTTATATGTCTGTAAAATTTTAATATGGTATTCCATATAGTAGAGGACCTATAAGCCAAAATCTATGTCAAGGGCAGATAACTAAGCAAGCGGAATGGTCAGAATAATGGTTTTGACCATCATACGCTTTCTTTCGTGATTTATATATAAATATGTTTGTTTGTATTGTATTGAAGTTTAACGGCCAAGTCAAAACTATATTTAGGTAAATTTTGAGCCGGTCGGTTTACTTTTCCTGGGCAAGCTTGTACGTAAGCGGTTAACTAGTACAGTGCACATTCTTTCGCCAGAAACTGACAACTGCCTTTCTTGAATCCGCTGGAGAATGACCGTAGGAAAGATTTCATGATCAGTCTCCACGAAAGAATGGTGCCGACCCCGGCAGGTATCGAACCGGCGTCCTTCGGATCACCAGTCAGACGCGCATCCGACAGAGCTACCGAATATATATCTGTAAAAGTTCATCAAGGTATTCCACAAAACATAGAAGATACAGGCCAAACATTAGTTTGCAATATCTTGAGTACCCAATTTCGTAAACGTCATTCTTCGCTATATAAAGATTAAATACAACAATAACTGAATGCACGGTACATGTAGTTAACCCAATCACGGTTCCCTTTTTAATTGCACGCCGGTAGGTTAGGCTTCAGATTCTATGACGGTTTCAGCGTAAAGGCTAACATAGAATTAAAAATTATTTTTATGTAGTGTTGGTTTGTATGTAATGCTCTGTCGGCCCATCGGCGTCAAACTGTTGGTTTTCCTTTGCTCAAGCATTTAAGCGGCCCCTGTCCATCGGGGCTTGGGGAAATAGATTTGGTTGCACGATGCTTCAACGCAGAGCTGATACCAACCGCACATGAGTACTGGTAATCCGCTTAGAACGTCTAAGCCTATCCAGGAAAATTGCTGCGAGTCCATGCTTATTTTCATTGGGCGACAGGGATTGAGATGTCATTTCATCTCAATGTCGGGTAAAAGTCCCACAAAATTGGAAGCAACGTCTCCAAAATGACCTAAATAGTGTTGACAGGGACGTTAAACCTCAAATCAAACAAACAAATCAAGCATGTAAGTTACAGATAAGCTTGAGAAGAACTTTACAGCGCACACGCATTTGTAACGCGCGAGATTCGCACCCGGGATTCATGCGTTTCACTTGCGAATGACATTTTAGCCAATCAATTGCTTTTATGAATAACGCGATATTGCGTGTAAATCGCAATTGTTGACCAGCCAATCAAATATGAGTGTCGAAAACGCAGATAGTGCACATTCACAGACTGCTTCGCGTTTCAAAAGCAACCAATCAGTACTGTGTTACTATTTCACACTTATCCTTTTGTTTTATTTCTTCAAATTTTCCTTATTCCAGATTTTTTTTCAGTTTTAACATAACACATCTGGCGGACCTAGCAATTATCCAATTACAGTTGCCTGGTGTAAAGGGTAAAATACAGGTACTGGATCGTGATTGAAGTTGACTGTCAAAATGCAGGATGTTTATTGAACAAAAGTTTTATGACACACAGGTGCAACTGGGTGCTATAAAGATAGCTGTTAAAAACAACATCTAATTATCGTCATTTACTCTAGATGTCCGAAATAATCTTTGTTCTTTCACTCACAGAAGCGGCCCAATTTTTAAATTATTATTTTTGTAATTTTCTTCTATTTCGTTTAATGAACTCGGAGAATCAAGTTGCGTTTTCTTCGATATTTATCTGGAAATGCCTGAACCCTTTGCATAAAATGTAGGCCCTGATCAGAGGCCTAGGCCTGCTGCGTCTGATCTGGGTCTGCATGGTTTTTGCCATTTGGCAACAAATGGAATTTTCCACCTTGTTAATAGAGCAAGTCCATTTCAAAATTAAAGAGTATGAAGTTTTGTTTTCTTCAATATGTTTATTTTGGCAAACCGAGTTGGTCCTGATCAGACGCCTATTTCTGCTAGCTCTGATCTGGATCTACACTTTATTTTGCCATTTGGCGTCAACTGGGATCTTTCACCTTGTAAAAAGCACAAGATCGTTTCAAAATTTAAGAGTGTGAGGGTGTGTTTTCTTCAAAATTTATTTTGAAAATACATTCCGCTATTTAGGCCACCTAAAATTAAGACTAAATCTGCTTTTAAAAGCTTATTGAGACGGTTTCGGCTATTCTTTCTTTGTTTTGTTTTTCTACAGCCAGTGTCTCCTAATGAGAGACCACCTTTGAAACTGTTCAAAAATGGTCTTTAAGACCACTTTTGAACAGTCCCAAAGGTGGTCTTAATATAGGAATTTCACTGTATCTGAAGCTTTTTGAAAAACTGTAGGCCCCGACCAAGATAATTCTGTTGCGTATGATGTTGGTCTGCACATTTTTCTAATTGGCGCCAAATGGCATCTTCCACTTTGAAAATAGCACAACACCATTTCGAAATATAAGAGTGAGAGGTTGTCTTTTCTTCAAAATAATTGATGTTCCGTCACTCGCAGAAGCAGCTCATTTATTTAATTATTTATTGTTGTAATTTTCATTTATTTTGTTTTCATTAACACATTTGTTTTACCAAATGGAATTTTCCACCTAACATACATAACATTAGTCCATTTCAAAATGTAGGAGAATCAGGTTTTTTTTGTGTGTGTGTGTGTGTGTGTTTTTTTTTTTTTCGAAATTTATTTGGGAAATAACTCTGTAATCTTTTATAATCTAGGCCCTGATCTGACGCCTACTACTGCTGCGCCTGACCTGGGTCATTTTTACAATTACTATTATTCCCATTTTCTTCCAAATTCATAATTTGTTAAAAAATGCCTGAACTTTTTGCAAACAGTGTAGGTCCTGATCAGATGATGCCTAATTCTGTTGCGTTTGATCTTGGTTTGCACTTTTTGCCAATTGGCGCCAAATGGAATCTTCCACCTTGTAAATAGCACAAGTCAATTTCAAAATTTGAGAGTGTGAGGATGTGTTGTCTCCAAAAATATGAAAATGTCTAAAGCTTTTGGAAGCAATGTAGGCCCTGATCAGACGCCTAGTTTTTCTGCGTCTGAACTGGGCCTGCACTGTTTGCCATTTGGCGCTAAACTTTATGAACTTTAAGAAATGTGCGTATTTCAGCCTTTACCTTTTCCTTATTTTTATTTATGTACTTATATATTAATTTATTTGTCTTTGATCCAAAAAGAGATTGTTGGTACTTCATTGCGAAAATACGCCTATACAAATCTATTGATTTTTTTTTACCACCAAAACTGAACTTTTGCCGTTATTTTAATATTTCTGCACAAGACATAGGTTGTTGTACTCGTTAAAACCGACTCGGCGAGGCGGTTCTGACCAGTACCCACAATCTATATTTCGTGCAGAAATAAAAAGAAGAATATATACCCCTTAAATTTTGTTATTTAAAAGTGGGGATTAGCGGGGTCAAATATGTATAGGTGTGTTTCAATATGTGTTAGAAGCATCATAATCACCCTTTAAATGGCGGTTCTGATGAGCGCCCACAAACAAGTAAATAGACCTGACTTGCCAAACAAATACCCCAGGATAAACGATTACCCTCTTGGTCCCCGACACCATATGCCTCAGAATACCCCGAGTGTTTATTATCTTTAACTGCCAGACATTAGGGTGTTATGCAATCCAAAATATGTCTTTAAATGTAAATATTATTGTGTGTTACTCCGAAGAAATCACTACTGATAACCGAGGCCAATACCGCCATTAATTTATGAATGAATAAAAAAAAATAAAGAATATTGGTCAAACATACGAGCTAAGAGGATTTTGATTGGTCCGTGCTCTTTCGCATTCACGTGGTTTATCTTCACTTACCTGTCTTATTCTTATTGGTCAGAATTCTCTCGCTAAGAAACTCGAATTGAGTTTACCTAACGCGTTACGAATAATCACTTTCATTGGCTGATATTAAACGCGTTGCAATCGCGTATGAACGCGATGAACCGCGTATTGAAACCCGAACATTTTACACGCACGCAATGCGCGTGTGTCACGCGGACAAAACGCGAAAATGGTTAAGTTCTTCTTTATCCTATCTGTATTTCTTGCTGTCTAGTGCTCACCGTTGTTTCATCTCTATGGTTGTTTGATTTTTCGTGTTCTCGGAGATATTGAAGTGGTGAGTTAGGAAGCCTTCACAGGGACTGAACAGAGTATTTGTCTAAATCGCGCCGGATGTAATGGCGAGGATTGCGGCCGCTTATAATAGATCTAAGTAGATTTTATTCCCCCCACCATCCCCACAAGTGAAATATTTTTGTTTGTCTGAACATCCCAAGGCGGTTTTTCTGTCGCGTTTTTTTGTTACGCTCGTCTTTGAATGCGTGTCCCGCTTATATCTTTTTGTTTTGGATAGCCAATTGGCCTTTTTGTGGGAAAGTATTTGTCCTTTTGACTTTCCGCTATTGATGTTTCCATTAGGGATTTGTTATTTCATGCTTGTGCTTCTTTCCTTTTGGTGTCTCTGATGGGAGGTGTGGGTTAATTGTATTGATTACCTATCATTGCCTTCACTTGTATTTTCGCATCTGTCAAAGGCAAATAACTCAAGAACCAGGATTCTTAGAGTGGTTGTCCTTGGCAACATATGTTTCGTTTAGTGTGAAGTTTCATCCATATATTCCGTTTCTTAAACGAAATTTCAAATATGTTTATTGGTAACTAATAATGACCATAACTCTGTCAAATATTAACTCATTGTACAATAAGACCACCTGAAATTAAGACAAATTAAGTATTAAAAAGCCTATTTAGGATGTTTCCGTTACATTTCCTTTGTGTTTTTATACATCCGGAGACCACCTTTGGGACTGTTCAAAAGTGGTCTTAAAGACCACTATTGAACAGTGCTAATGGTAGTCTCAATATAGAAAGTTTACTGTAATATGTATATGCAAAATGTGAAGAGCATCCTTGAAAAAATATTCAAGTTATCGCTCGGAAACATCACAAAAAACACGTATGGAGAACTGACATGTGCCATAACTTTGTAAAATGGAAACGGAGTCTGCCAGTTTACAACTCAAACCACACATCGATCATCATGAAAACACGCCTACATAATTTTGATCCCCTTGAACCCCACTTTCATATAGAAAACCTGGGGTTTACAGGGGTAAATATTATTTGTCTTATTTCTGCTCTAAAATATAGCTTGTGGGTCCTCGTTAGAACCGCCTCGATGAGGCGGTTCTAACAAGTAGCCACAATCTATATTTTGAGCAGAAATAAGAAAATATCACAATTTTTCATCTTAAAATTTTAATTTTTCGGCGATAAAGGTTACACCGTATTTGTATATGCGTGTTTTCGTAATGGGTATAAAAAACATCAGTGAAAAAAAGTACTCCAGTTATCGATCGGAAATGGTGCGGCGGTTCAAAATCAAATTTACTAAACACAGAAGCGGTTCCCCTATCTGATGTCCACGTGACTATCCTTAATTTGTAGGAAATCCGGGTTACGGTTATTTATAGAAAATAGCCGCGCTGTTCTTATCTTTGTGAGGTCAGAGTGTTGCGTATTGGCGTTATCTATAGAATTTGGACTGAATCGTCTGCTAAGTTTGGCAATTAGTGTATAAAAATTATCCAGATCAGACGCCGCAGAACATGATCTACAGTGTTTGTTTACACTACAGGAATGTAAGGGTTGATCGTCTATGCTACCGTTCAGGATCATTTATCCAGACTACACCCAGAGACCAGCGACTCACGCGTGCTGTTCGTGCGCCGAATACAAATACATTGTAAGCTTTACCGCCGAAAAAACGAAAACTTTAAGATAAAAATTGTGATATTTTTCTTATTTCTGCTCAAATAAAGATTGTGGGTACTCGTTAGAACCGCCTCATATAACGAGTACCCACAATCTAAATGTAGAGCAGAAATTAGAAAAATAAGGTATACCCCTGTACACCACAGTTTTATTTAATAAAAGTGGGGTTCAAGGGGGTCAAAGCTATATAGGCGTGTTTTCAAGATGGATTAATCTTCTAATTAAGCTTCCTGTAGACTATATGTCAGTATACAGCAGGTGGTAGATATTTTTACTGTTGCTTATCAAAGAATATGTTTCAAATTATGATCAGCGTACCAATCCTGGTTTTACTCAAGATGTCTAGAGGGACTAATGGATTAAGGTTAACCTGTCTTGAAAAACATCCTTTTAGTCCATTCTAAGTCAATCGGGCGATATTGAACTCATTTTACGTACTAGCATTATTTCGGTGCGATACAACCTAATTAACCTTATTTGCGCCTACACGCCGTAAAACACCAGTCCATCCACCGGGCATCATTCGTAAGATAACATTCGGCTACCGATTTGCTTATAAATAACGTTTCTTTTGCCATCGACACGAAACTATCCATATCGTAACAGCAATTCAATAGAGACCTTTTTACTTTGGACACCCAGCCTAAAACCCGGAAACATCAGACCTTGATGGAAAGCGACAATGCAAAAGGCGTCGACTCGAACCAAATGCAACCCAATTGACAAGACCAAACTCAAGGAGGCGGTTCGGGCGACTACACATAATTTATGATTTTGCACACATACATGCAAAGGAAAAACATGTATTCATTACGAAAACACGCCTATTCAAATACATTGAAAATTCTATCCACCCAAAAATGAAAATTTTCTGATAAAATTTTTTGATATTTTTCATAATTCTGCTCAAAATATAGATTGAGGGTACACGTTAGAACCGCCTCGGCGAGGCGGTTCTAACGAGTACCCACAACCTATAGCACTGCCTGAAGCATCATTCAGTGCATCTATTTCTTCAAGCCCCGATGGGCGGGGGACGTACATGTCGCTTTGTCATATATTTCTAAGATTATTGCTCATGGAATTTATCGAAGTATAAAACGTTTATGTCAGTCGATCAAATCGCTCGAAATGTACATATTGATGGAAAATTGGAATTATACCCTTGTGAACCCAACTTTTCTCTAGATAAATTAAGATTGTGAAATGCATTCGCTGCAAGGACATGTCATCGTGGTGCTAGAATGTAGAATACTATTAGAGCACTTTTGTTTCGTAACGTAGAGCGGCCGTAAAGGGTTTCTCCGTTCATCATTTTGCGGTCTTTGGATTTTTTTTTCGATTCCTTTCTTTTAACCATTTTTTTTATTCTTTGGTAATATTTTGGAGCTCTTTGTTCTCGACTAATTGCCGGCCTCGTTGGCTCAGCATATCTACGTCAATTGGTGATCAGGAGGTCGCTTGGAGAAATAGACTAGGCTGCATGATGCTTCCACGCAGAGCTGAAACCGACCGCACATACACCGTGCATGTACGACTGAAAAATCAGAATCAGATTTCATCAATTGGTTCAGGAGATTTTGACCAGACAGTGCATAATATGACAATCTTTGTACGCGTTTGACCTTCAAGATGAGCTCAGTATTACCCGAAAACAAACCAATGCTGCGTGTATGAGTACATTACGATACCGCGCCAATACAAATACATTGTCAATTTTACCGCCGAAAAACAGAAAATTTTCCGATAAAAATATAGATCATGGGTACTCGTTAGAACCGCCTCGAATTCTGCTCAAAATTATGGAAGCCGATAGGGGACATTTTGACTTGTGACTTTTGAACTTGTGACTTATGACTTGCGACGTCGGAGTTGCATGCCTAATTTTTGCAACTTATGACTTTTGACTTTCGACAAATCTGACGCAGTGGAAGACGGCGGTCAACGACGGTGTCGATCCAGCGATTTTGCTGCTCCTGTATTATATTGTTTGATGAATGCCATTAAGAAGACTTGTTTATGTTTTTTACTCTGTTTTTGTTATCTTTGTATGTCTTATGACTTGCGACTTATAACTTTGACTTGTGATTTATGACTTGTGACTTATCACTTTCGACTTATGACTTGTTGACTTTTGGTGCAAACCCGAAAAATATCGGGCAGCGGACAACGGCACCGACAATTCCGGTGTATATTGTTTAGAAATGCCACTAAGAAGACCCTGTTTCATGTATTATCAACTCTGTTTTAGTGACAATTTACTACCGCCTGTGTTGTTATGCCCTATTACTTTAGATTCGCGCCAAGAAATTGTCTTAAGTTGCAAGTCAAAACTCAAAAGTCATAAGTGACAAGTCATAAGTCGAAAGTCACAATTCGAAAGTGAAAAGTCATAAGTGACAAGTCAAAACTCATAAGTCAAAATTCATAAGTGACAAGTCATAAGTCTTAAAAATTCACAAAATCAGAGTAAATAACCTACCATATGATCTTTTCGGTGGCATTTTTCAAACAATATAAAACAGAAGGAGAAAAATCGCTTGCCTCACCGGAATCTTAGCCGTCGTTGTCCGAAATCGGCCGTTGCTTGAGGTATGTCAAAAGTCACAAGTAAAAAGTCATAAGTCGCAAGTCGGTAGTCACAAGTCGTTAGTCACAAGTCAAAATGTCCCCTATCGGCTTCCATACAAAATATAGATTTTGGGTACTCGTTAGAGCCGCCTCGAGCTCAAAATATAGAATCAGCGAGGCGGTTCTAACGAGTATCCGCAATCTTTATTATGAGCAGAAATAAGAAAAATCACGTTTACCCTTGTAAACCCGAGTTTTACTATATAAAAGTGGGGTTCAAGGGGGTCTAAAATATATTGGCTTATTTTCGTAATCATAGAATACCAAGTCTGACGTTAATTAATAAATTCGTTCAGGTGATAGGGTATAGCCTGTGACCAAGGCCATCCAAACCTTTCATTCAGCATGTGATGCAACCATGTAAGTAATACATTGTTATAAACAGGGCGAAAACGCTGACGCTAACGCTTATTTCAGCGCAAAACCCGACGCAAACGCCGACGCAATCGGGTTCGCACAGAAAACATAATGTGACCCCCCTACACACACACAAACTTTCGGTGGGGTCGGAGCGGACATAGCCACTCCTCTTACTTTCCTCTCTCTCTCTCTCTCTCTCTCTCTCTCTCTCTCTCTCTGATTCAAGAAAAGCAAATTAATTGCAAATACAGTGCAGAAAGTGTGGATTATTTTAGCGGCTTTGTAATCCGATATTGCGCTGCATTAAATGGCCATCTAAACATACATACTCCTAGTTGTTTACTGGGTTGAGAACAGCACAAATGAATCAAGACATTGCACAGAACATTAATTATACAAACCATAACTATTATTAGCTTTATAACATTTGCTAAAGCTGTTAAATTGCGTTTCAATAAAATAACATACATTTATTTACATGCAACTGGGTTATTATTTTGACTTTTATGGCAGATGTTCCCAAGCCTGGTGCCACAATAACAATACTTTTATTTGTTTTCTCCGCACTGGGAGCAACAATGTCTGATTAGATACTGGTCAAAACATCCAACTCTGGAAACACATATTATTGCACACCAGATCAGGAAAACCATAGTTTTAGCTTGGGATAGAAATTATGTTCTAACCCTGGTGTTCTTACACTGAATAGAATATTCTCGCGTGTTTGATAAATGCACTGGTTGAATACGACCTCATATGCGGCGTCGTTAAGGTTGACGTCACAGCACGTTACGTTACGTCACGTCACTAAACATCACTGAAGTGTCATCACAATATTGCAGACGTCGGAAGTGACTGCAGTATTAAAATTTCACGCTAAGAAATGGCAGGTATGCAAGAAAAAGAATCCTACATGTGTGTGAGGGGTGGATAGAAAAATCCGTCCCTCGGGATCACTGTCCGGCATCACTCGACAAGCCTCGTGATGCCGGACAGTGACCATCGGGACGGATTTTCCCTTTCCACCCCATGTAAGATTCTTATATTCTTGCACGCCAGATAAAGAAATACTGGCCTTAACCTGGGATAGAAATTCTTATCCTACCAATGTTATCCTATCTAGGGAAAGGACAAATGTCAAGAATTTGCAATTGACTATTTGATTTGCATTTTTTTTTGAATACGACAATGTCGTTATGTTTGAAGTCACTTCGCGTACAGTGACGTCAAAATATCCCACGTTATTGTCATCAAAATATGGCCGACGTCGACAATCCAAGTGACTGCATTATAAAAACAATCTACTCTCAAAAATGAAAGGTATGCAAGATAAAGAATCTTACATGCGTGTGGGGTTTAGATAGAAAAATCCGTCCCTCAGGATCACTGTCAGGCATCACTCGGCAAGCCTCGTGAAGCCGGACAGTGACCCTCGGGATGTATGATGTATTTTTTCTACCCATGGGCCTCCGTGGCCTAATGGGTAAGAGCGCCGACTCTTAATCATTAGGCATTACACAATATTGCAGACGTCGGAAGTGACTGCAGTATTAAAATTTCACGCTAAGAAATGGCAGGTATGCAAGAAAAAGAATCCCACATGTGTGTGAGGGGTGGATAGAAAAATCCGTCCCTCGGGATCACTGTCCGGCATCACTCGACAAGCCCCATGTAAGATTCTTATATTCTTGCACGCCAGATAAAGAAATACTGGCCTTAACCCTGGGATAGAAATTTTTATCCTACCAATGTTATCCTATCTAGGGAAAGGACAAATGTCAAGAATTTGCAATTGACTATTTGATTTGCATTTTTTTTTTGAATACGACAATGTCGTTATGTTTGAAGTCAATTCGCGTACAGTGACGTCAAAACAATCCCACGTTATTGTCATCAAAATATGACCAACGTCGACAATCTAAGTGACTGCATTATAAAAACGATCTACTCTCAAAAATGAAAGGTATGCAAGATAAAGAATCTTACATGAGTGTGGGGTTTAGATAGAAAAATCCGTCCCTCAGGATCACTGTCAGGCATCACTCGGCAAGCCTCGTGAAGCCGGACAGTGACCCTCGGGATGTATGATGTATTTTTTCTACCCATGGGCCTCCGTGGCCTAATGGGTAAGAGCGCCGACTCTTAATCATTAGGCATCTCACCATTAGGTCTCTCACCGCTGCTGTTCGTAGTCGCTCGGGTCACCTGTGAGACCCCAAGATCTACAACGGAAGGTCAGGTGTTTTTTCCTCCGGGCCCTGCGGTTTTCACCCTTCTCTGGTTAACGATCGGCTCAAAACAAGTGAAATAATCTTGAAGAGGACATTAAGACCATGGCGCCCATAAATATGCATCCACCCCTCACACCCATGTAAGATTCATGATTTTATATACACAGAAAGAAAGGGCTTCTCAGAAAAAAAAAAAAAAAAAAAAAAACGATTTCTGAAAACATCTCAATCCACGAAAGAAAGCAGGGTTTGTAATATGAAGACACATAAAATACAAACAAATAAATGCATCGACACATAAGTTATATGTGAACAAGAGCTGTCATCAGACAGCTTAGTTCGTCTGGAAACATGTCTTTGAGGTCACGGGGATCATAGGTGGGGTGTGTTGCTGAACAAACACTTGGACCTTTATCTATCATCATACCAAATATTAACCAGAACATCATATAAATTGGAAGATATGAGCTCTTGAAAAATATAACATATAATTACTAAGTTCTTGACTCTTGGGTCATGAGCATGGGCATGTGCATTGGCATAGGTGGGAAAATTGCTGAATACAATTGTAAATCTATATCTGTCATCATACCAAATATGAAACAAATTCATCGTATGGTTGGAAGATATGAGCTCTTAAACATTTGATATATAGTTTTTAAGTCCGTGACCTTGAACTTAAGGTCATATGTATACATACATTGTAGGTGAGGGTTATTGCTGTATACAACTTTGAACCAATGCCTATAAGCATCCACCGTACGGTTTGGAAAAATTGAGCTCTTAAAAGAACGTTTAAAATTTCTAAGGTAATGTATTGCTGAGTGTATGTTTGGAGCTACATGCATATGTACCATAATAACAGATATGAGCCAAATCGTTCGTACGGTTTGGAAATTATGAGCTTCCAGCTTACTTGAATCACTCTCGAACACACATCCCGGATGTTATCACGCGCGCGAGAGAGCGGCAGTGACTTTTACACTACTGCTACCCATTTATACCTGGATGGAGTGGAGCAGTGGCATTACGTGTCTTGCCCAAAGATACACCTCGCCTCCGGTGGCCGGATTCGAACCCACAACCTATCGATCATAAGTCGAGCGCGCTAACCACTGAGCTATCGAGACCAATTTGTATCACACGTCTTCCATAATATAAAACTGTGTAGAGCCACAATGTGTCAATGTTCTCCCAAAGAAGGCAGTATGGCATCAGGGGACAGTTAATCGGAGCACTTTTCTCTCCGCGCCACACTAACTTTTTGAATCGTTATCGACAACTCCTGGAGAAAGCGATAACTTCTGACCTGGTTTCAAAGTGTTAAATTCACGCACAAAATCAAAACAGAATGCCAGAGAAACACTTCTCTTTTTGCATAGGCTGACAGCCGCATCATTCCACTTACCCCACCCACTATTTTTATATACAAAAAAGAATGACTCCACCTCACTTTGACAGATCCTGGGAATTTACTCCCAAAACACCAGTACTTGACACCTGTTGAAATGTCATGTACACTCAGTCACATGAAAAGAAATAGACAGAAAAATATACCACAACCAGTAAACTTTTTCAGGAATCCTCTCTGCAAAACAGCCACTTTTTAGTGCCAAAAGCTACCGTCGTGAATTCAGATATGCCGCTGCACCTTGAACTTGCACAGCATCCAGTCAGCTGGAGTGACAGTTTCGTATTCCATTTCATAAAAGTACAGATACTCAGCAAACAAGCCCACATTGGCAAACAATATACACATATCACAATTTCTATGAGCAACCATGCCATTATTGACCCTACTACTATAATATTTTGAAAAACGTCCACCCTCAAATGCGAAACTGTCCCCTGATGCCTATTGTGAACCTAGCATAGACTATGCGCTATATTGTGTAGAAAGGGAACGTAATATATGGGAAAACATTGTGCAGGGTGCCCATTTGAATATACAAAGCTGTATTTCAAAACACATATTTACCTGTTTTAACGCATTTATTGACATAATTGTAAATTTGGAAGACAGGCTATCAACATTAGGGAGAATCTAAGATTCTAGAAAATGGCAAATTCGTCAGAGTAACAGACGCCATATATCATTTTTTGCTGCAGACGCTACTTCAATTATCCCTATCTCAATGATTTATTTATTCCAATTTTACTAATTTTGAAATTAAATTGAGTTTTCCCGGTTTGATTTTAGAAATCATTGCAAAAACCATGATTGATCGCTTTAAAAATAGTTTTCAGTATCAGAACTGTCATATATTACGCGTTGAAGAAAAACAGACTTTTTTCTACGGACCTGTGGCATTGTGTTTATGTTCTGCCCAATGCATCATATCCATATATGTTCTTTGCAAAGTGGAAGTCGATACTGCGCATGTTTGTAACACAGATTGACAGCGCCGGAATTGTCCGGGTGCAAAGTGAGAAGGGTGGAAGGGGGCGGGGGGCAAAGCAGGGATCATTAACTGTTTCAGTGTGTAATGTATGTTAAATCATGCAATGAACACACTTATAAACTACACTTTATGTATTTAAAAGTTGGGATTACGGCGACATTTATTATTTCCCTTAGCTCTGGTAAAATGGTTAGAATCGCCACCAGGAGGCGATCCGATCTAAAAGAACACAGATGAAAATAAGAAAAACAAGATGTGTTTGTGAAACACGGGCATGGCCCGGGCTGAGATCATTTGTTTTCTTTAAAGTGTGCTACAGGACGAGGTTACATGTCAAAATGTGTTGTATGAGTGGGAGGCCCTTGTCCCAAGGAACCTACATGCCAGATATCTCCCGCTAAAACTTCCGGGGACATTAATATCATATATTTTCATCTGAAAAACAGTTAGTTCTAGAGATAAGCAAAATAGAAGTAGAAGTTATGATCAGGAATCGATACAATCAACCCACAGCTCCCATCAGAGACACCAAAGGGAAAGAAAACACAAACATGAAGCTACAGACCCCAACGGAAACACCAAAAGCGGAAAGCCAAAAGGACAGTTACTTTCCCACAACATGGCCAAAAGGCTATCCAAAATAAAATGATATAAGCGACACAAACACCCAAAGACAAACCATAAGTCTAAGAGTTATCGAATGGAGTAGAAATAAGAAAAATTCTGTACACACTGAAAACTAATTTTTTTATCTATTTAAAGGTAGGTTTAGAGGGATGGTCATTACAAGGACTTGGTAGGCCTACCGTGATGAATGTGTCATATGTGATGGTATAAAATGTGTCTTCTAAACGATAACGGCCATAATGTCTAGCCGAGGACTGAACTCAACTCGGTATGGATCTTCGTCACGAAAACACGCCGTATATAATTTTGACTCCCCCCCCTCCGACACACACACACACACACACACACACACACACACACACACACACACACACACACACACACACACTCACACACTTGAACTGCACTTTTATATAATAAAACTTGGGTTTACGCGGATAAACCTTACTTTTCTTATTTCTGCTCCTAAAAATAGATTGTGGATACTCTTAGAACCGCGATTCAACGAATACCGCGGTTCTAACGAATATCCACAATCTATATTTTGAGCAGAAATAAGAAGACAAAATCAGATTTTTATTTATCTTATAGTGTTTTTTTTTCGGCGGTAAAATTTTATATTGTATTTGTATAGGCATGTTTTCGTAATGTTTACAGCGGTTCATAAATGTGAACATAAATCCACTAAAAGATTATACCACGATATATGAGCCCCGCCAAGCGAATTTGTGTCTTCGAGCATTCCGTCATGACAAATGTTAACTACGCATGCTAACCATTCAGAGGGGCCAGGGATATGGCTTTCTGTCTGAAGGTTCCTCTTGATTCACTGCTTGTATGAGCGAGCAGCGAAGGTTCTGGCGAGACTGCGCGGATGCGCAGGCTCGCCTGAACCTTCGCTATTCGCATAGGCGATAAGTACCAAAATCGCTTGACGGGGCCCAATTATGAAAGTAAATTTATTAATTATTCCCTGTGGGAAGCAGTCATATCGTCAAAGAATCAATTTCAAAGAGATACTTTCTAAAAGCCAAGAAGTACACGTAACCTTTAAAAGGTTAATTAGTATTAGTACACAATAAACTGACATTATCGCATCGATTTTTTTTCTATCTGGGCTGATTGAAATTTATCAACATAACTTCATACAGTTACATAAAACACAGCAATCATGTTCTCCATGTGGTTTTCTGAGACAGTTCTAAGTAATTTGTCAAGGGTTTCGTTCATCTGCACCGCATGCATTCCAAGCATTCATCATTAGGCAAATTTAGTGAAAAATTTACAGTCAATCAGAGAGAGGTAATTGACAGCCAATACTACAGTTCACATCGAGGACATCCACGCATGACAGAAATGATAAATTGGTGTTCGTTGGAATTTTGTTCAAGAAAAACAAGTTGGAGCATTACCGCCTCAAACCTAACAAGCGTATACAGTAATGATTTCTGTACAATAGAAAATTTGCCTTCCGCCCAAGGGGACTTGAAGAAATAGATGGGCTGCGTGATGCTTCCATGCAGAGCTGAAACCGACCGCTTATCAGAGCCTGCCCAGGCAAGGCGGTGCGAATCGGACCGTCCATGCTTGTAAACTCTATTGTTTTCATTGGACGACTGGGCTTGAGCTGTCATTTGATCTCAATGTCGGGTAAAAGTCCCACAAAATTGCGAGCAACGTCTCCAAAATGACCCATACAGTGTTGATGGGGACATTATCAAATCAAACAAGCAAACAAACAAAAAAAAAAAAAAACAAATAATAGACAATAATGTGTTGGTCAGAAAATTGGTGTGAGCTTCACTTTCTTTAGGGTTTTTTTTTTTATGAACAGGTCCCTGAAATAATGACCCCCAAAACCCCCACTTTATAATATTTCGGGGGTATACATTATTTTTTTTTATTTCTGCTCCAAGACATAGATTGCGGGTACTCTTTAAAACCGGTTCTATCGTGCACCCACAACCTATGTTTGCAGTATGAATAAGAAAAATATCAATGGTTTTTACCAGAAAAGTATCCATTTTGGACATCACGAAAACACGCCTATATAATTTTGACCCCCTTGAACCCCACTTTTATATAGTAAAACTGGGATTTACAGGGGTAAACATTATTTTTCTTATTTCTGCTCCAAAATATAGACTGAGGACACGCGTTAGAACCTGAGGCGGTTCAAACGAGTGCCCCTGCCTCAATGAGGCGGTTCTAACGAGTGCCCACAATCTATCTTTTGAGCAGAAATAAGAAAAATATTGCACCGTTTCATCTTAAAAGTTTCGTTTTTTCGGTGGTTTAGTTTACAGTGTATTTTTATAGGCGTGTTTTCGTAATGAGTGATGTGAAAAAATGCACTATGTCGCACGGGTGTGTTATCGTGGTGTTTCTATTCACTAAAGGAAATAAATGTTCTTAACCGATTCAACACTGTAACCCTGTTAATCTCCGTGCGACATAGTGCATTTTTTCACATCTCCAAAATGGCTACTTTTCTGATGACATTCAGTTTTGTTTGATTTGAGGTTTAACGTCCCCGTCAACACTGTAAAGGTCATTTTGGAGACGTTGCTTCCAATTTTGTGGGACTTTTACCCAACATTGAGATGAAATGACATCTCAAGCCCTGTCGCCCAATGAAACCAATAGGGTTTATTAGCATGGACGGTCCGCCTCGCACTGCGGTTCCTGGACAGGCTTAGATCCTCTAAGCGGTATACCAGTACTAGTGTGCGGACTGGATTCAGCTCTGCGTGGAAGCATCATGCAGCCCATATATTTCTTCAATCCCCTATGGGCAAACATAGGTTGTGGGTGCCCGGTTCTAACGAGTACCCACAACATATGTCTTGGAACAGAAATAAGAAAAAATAATGTATAACCCCGTAAACCCCAGTTTTTTTTTGTAAATAAGGTGGGGTTTAAGGGGGTGTTCATTTCACGGACTTGGTCAATTCACGGACTTGGTCACGTAATTTCTCCAGATGAGTCGACTTATAACATAGCCATCTCGAGATCAGCATTTATATACTGTTTGCCATCCTGATAATGATTTTTTCTCCAAATTTTACAGATTGCATGGACGGATCCAGATTCAAAGATGGGACAATACAACCACCCCGATGTTACTAAGATTTTTTGGAAAAGCAGTGCCAATGCGAAAAGAGAAAATGTGAACAAATATGACATTTTAACATGTTTTGCTATCAATTTAATCATGGTGACTAATGGCAATGACATTTTCACAGTCATTGAAGGCTTTTCTCACCACCACATTTCTCAGGCCATCTATCGTCTCATTCCGCCGTGGGTATGGCGTTGTTCTTTGTAAAAAAGAATACAATTGACTGCCAATTATCACCGGGTCTTCGAATCTCTCCGGGGTAAAGTTCCGCTGATAAAGTAGGGCCATTTAACTAGCAGGGTTATAATTGAATAACAGGTCTGAAAGAATTTCATTGGTTGAAATGCATATTTTTCTGTATCATCTCAGTTTTTGCTGAAATCCATCGAAATGCAAATTAAATAGGCATCCGCATTGCTTATTGGTCCTGCGTGGAGACCGTGTTGCTAATTCCTGTCATGTAGGAGAAAAAAACAGCTTTTATTTGTTGAAACCTTTTTTTAGCCGCCCTGAAAAGTTGTATTTTGAAAATCACTAAGCTGTTTGAAGTGATACAACTTCGTAATTTGTCAGTCAGATTAAACCATGTTTGGCATTTGGGTTCCTTGAAGAACGGGCTTGAAAAAACATGTCCTTCACGAAAACACGCCTATATAATTTTGACCCTTTTGAATCCCACTTTTATATAGTAAAACGGGGTTTACATGGGTAAACCTTATTTTTCTTATTTCTGCTCCAAAATAAATATTGTGGGTACTCGTTAGAACCGCCTCGATGAGGCGGTTCTAACGAGTACCACAACCTATATTTTGAGCGGAAATAAGAAAATTGTCACAATTTTTCATCTCAAAATGTTTGTTTTTTTTTCGTCGGTAAAGTTTACAATGTATTTGTATAGGCATGTTTTCGTAATGACAGATTATTGGTATGAATTATGTGAAGCTTTGGTTCAGAATGTCCAATTAATTTTGGTACAGAAAATTAAACTTGCTATATCTTTCTAAAGAACTCCCTGTTACATCTGAAGAGCCTATCATGTCGATAGGTTTCTGTGAAAAAGGGTCCGTTTGAGCTTCCTGATAAAAATATGTGTGGCAGCGGTAAAACGTCTCCCTGCCCTACATCATAGTGTAGATTATATTTTCTAGTCCTTTGGGATCATTGATTCCATTGTGTAACTTTAAAAATATCTGAGGGTCACTGATGAGGCCACATTGGCCGAAACTAGCTAGCCTGGCCCAGAAAACATATACACTCCATATTTTTCAGTTCTGTGGTGTACTCCTTGCTTCCAAAGGATAACCCTTTTACAGAACATATTCATGAAGGTCGGAAATGTCTCAATTCCCGTGAAGTGTAACTTGCGTTTAATAAATATTTCACTGTGCTCTTTCCTTACTTTTGTCTTTCTGGGGTAGGCCTTTTTTAAGTGAATTAGCTGGCAAAAAAGCAAACATGATCAACGTTATGCATGCTGGGTATTCTTTTCAGCAGACGATCTTTTGAAATATTTATCTTATTTTTATCAGAAAATAGGACTTGTCATTTCATGCAAATTGTCTCCTTAGGTGACACTTTGCATGCGATGCCAAATCACTTTGGGGGGAAATATAAGAAGAATATAAACAACTTGTTGTGTGCTGAATTAGTCCAGAATGTCGAAAAGATTCAATGGAAGTTGTCTTAATTCCCTTCAAGTGTAATTGTGGTTCATTTAATATTTCATTTGTTTCCTTTCTTCAATTCGCTTGTATTTGAAGGCATTCAGCTTACAAGATAGCAAACTTGATGTTGCGGAAGTTGTCTCAATTCCCTTTAACTGTAATTGTCACTCATTCAATCATTTAATTTTGCTCTCTCCTTAATTTTTCGTTTCTAGACTAACCCTTTTTCAAGGGATTTAGTTCGTTATTCAATATTTCGTTTGGTTCTTTCTTTAATTCATTTTTTCAACAGTAGACCATATCGAGAAGATTCAGTTAACAAGAAAGCAAACATGGTGTAAAGGAAGTTGTTGCTAGTAACTTCAAGTGTACGTTTCATTGAGTTAATGTTTCATTTTGTTCTTCCTTTAAGTGTTTTGATAAGAAACAACACGCGTAATCAGCGAAAAAAAAGACTTGTATATATAGATCCAATCATGTATGCAAGCAAACGTAGAAACAGGTGCAAAAGGAACTATCTGGCCAAATCATCAGAAATAGCAACAGGTGAGGTGATGGGATGAGCTTACAATTGGTTTAAACTGTATTTGTTTCGCATATTAATTCTACGCTATAATATTTATGTATGTATTAAGATGATGCATGTACAAGGATCTGATCGAAAGGTATTTTGCGTACACCGTTACACAGAATAAAACAAAACTCATGAGGGGTACATGTAGACAAATCTGGAACATTAAAACCATACTACATTGAAAAACAGAATTCTTGATGAGATAGGTAAAGGGTCAAGGAACATTTAAAATGTAAAACTAAGATTGATGAAGCAAGAACTAAGAGATCCCATCAGTAGAGGAAAAAGCCATCGAGCTAGAAGAGCAAATGATGCCAATAGAGTGTATATTGTACTTGAAAGGTTTTCCAGAATAAACAGGTATTCATTTGCGATTGACATTAGGAAAACATGTCCGTAAGAAATAATGGCGTCCAGCATTGTGTCAGAAAATGATAAATATTAGGTATAAATGATACCATCTTTAATATTTCTGCTTTCAACATAAATTGTGAGTGCTCGTTAGAACCGCCTCAGTGAGGCGGTTCTAACGAGTACCCACAATCTATATTTTTGAGCAAAAAAAAAAAAATAAAAAAAATAAGGCAGATAATGTATACCCCTTAAACCCCAATTTTATCTATATAAAGTGGGGTTTAGTGGGGTCTTCGTTTCACGGACTTGTAATCGTGATGGAAACGGCAGCCCTTTCGAAACAGCAAATCCTTTAGTGTACAACAGTAAGATGGTCATATAGTATCGTATCCTCGAATATAAATGGCTGGGACAATGGCAGAAAAAGGGATTCCAGTTTTCATTTCTCTACGTTAAAAAAGTGGATTATTAATACCATTTTAGAATATAGATGGTAATTAAGCAATATTTGCGTCGTAATCGGGTATGCGGGCCTGTGCAATTCGTTTTCTGGGGAGTATGATTAGTTAGTATTAGGTTTGGAACGGCTTACCTAATTATTTCAGAGCAAAAGAGTAGATAGGCGAAATGAATGATGATGATGATAGTGGTGATGATGATGATAATAATAATAATAATGACAATAATAATAATAACACTAATGTTATGTTTAGACTTTGGATATTACTAGAATTTGGGATATTAAAATTTAGTTACCAGTTTCAAGGACGAAAGAAGGCACCAAGTCTGATAAATGTCTGGAATGTGTCTATAAACCATATTATAGAACACAACAAGCCTATTGAAGAAGATTAATGCACAGTGAAGCGCGTTGGTTGAGCTTTACATGCAGAGTGACGAAGACAGAACTAGTGACAAACAGACATTACGAAAACATACCTATACAAATACGTTGTAAATGTTTGACCGAAAAAAAAAACACTAAAATTTTATGATGAAAAATTGTGAAATTTTTCTTTATATCTGCACAAAATATAAATTGCGGGTACTCGTTACAGCCGCCTCGGTTCTAATGGGTATTCACCGTCTATATTTTAGAGCAGAAATAAGGAAAATAAGGTTTACCACTTTAACTACATATAAGAGGGATTCAAGGGGGTCAAATTTATATAGGCGTGTTTTCGTGATGAATTAACTCTCCCCTTAGGTGTAAGGATTTGAAATATAAGACTACAATCTCCGCTGACTACTGTTTTTGATGGGCGAGTATTAAAAGCCGTAGCAATATAATCCTCATTTAGTGATCTACGAGGGTTAGACCAAAATAACTTATTATACTTCCTCATTACATGCTTTTTACGCGTCTGGCTCGTGATCAGGAGGTCAAGATTCGATCCTTGCAGATTTCGGCAAAATTATGTCGTGAAGATGGATTATGAAATACTTTACACGGCGATTCTGACCCCGAAGAAGGGTTGTTGTCAGTAAAAAGTGATACGCAAAGGTAAGCCGCTTATGTATAAACTTGCAAAGAACACGGTGGTAAGGTAAACTGACAGGCCCGGTATGACCTAAACAGTGTTCACTTGGCCGTTCAATGTCTATTTCGGACTGTTGTATTCTACTTGAATAGTATCCTGCAACGCCTCATGGGATTATAATACCATTATGTAATAATGCCACACCAATCGTAATAAATCATGAAATTGAAATTTATGACTTGATGATAGAATTTATCACATTATGGGTTGATAAGAGATGGAATTTTGAGACAACATAGACAGAAATCAATTATGATATATTCCCATTACGTGAGCCGTGACAAGAGAGATTGTGTGTGGGACCCCGCCAATCGGAGCTTGGAGAAATAGATTGGGCTGCATGGTATTTCCACACAGATCTGAAACCGTGAGTACTGGTAAACCGCTTTGAGGGTCTAAATACGTTATATAAAAGGAGTATCCTTTGGAAGCAAGGAATGCACCACAGAACTGAAATATATGGAGTGTACACGTTTTCTGGGCCAGACTAGCTAGTTTCGACCAACTAGGCCTCATCAGTGACCCTCAGATATTTTCAAAATTCCACAATGGAATCAATGATCCCAAGGGACAAGAAAATATAATCTACACTATGATGTAGGGCAGGGAGACGCTTTACCGCCGCCACACATTCCCACACACCAGCTGTAGTGAAGATAAATACGTTCTATAAAAGGGTTATCCTTTGGAAGCAAGGAATGCACCACAGAACTGAAATATATGGAGTGTATATATTTTCCTAAGCCTGCCTAGGCAACGTTGTGTGGGTCGGACAGTCTATGCATATTATAAACTCTGTTGATTTCATTAAGCGGCAGGGCTTGAGGTGTCATTTCATCACAGTGTCGGATAAAAAGTCCCGCAACGTCTCGAAAATAACCTAATATAGTGTAGGGGGACGTTAAGTCTCAAACCAAAGAGAGATGGTGTCTTTGGTGACAATCCGATCCCAGCGAAGACTCAGGTCTGATCAGAGGTTTCGCTTTCAAAATATGAATGAGTCATTACGATAACACACCCGTGCGACATAGTGCATTTTTCTCATCTCCAAAATGGCTACTTTTCTGATGAAAATCCGTGATATTTTTCTTATAAATACTGCAAACATAGGTCGTGGGTGCTCGTTAGAACCGCCTCATTGAGGCGGTTCTAACGAGTACCCACAACCTATGTCTTGGAGCAAAAATAAGAAAAATAATGTTTACCCCCGTAAACCCCAGTTTTCTCTATATAAAGTGGGGTATAGGGGGGTCTTCATTTCACGGACTAGTTCACGTGATGCATGCAAACTGGGGATGCTGAATTCTGGGTAGGCATCGGTTTCATCACGAAAATGCCAATATATATTTTTGACACCCTTGAACAACAGTTTATAGTAAAACTGGGGTTTACAGGGGTAAACCTTATTGTTCTTATTTCTGCTCTAAAATATAGATTGTGGGTACTCGTTAGAACCGCCTCGATGAGGCGGTTCTAACGTTTACACACAATCTATATTTTGAGCAGAAATAAGACAAAATATCACAATTTTTTATCCTGACATTCCGGATTTTTTTTTTAGCGGTAAAGGGTACAATGTATTTGTATAGGCTGGTTTTCGTAATGTGATCTGAGTGTTCGCTGAGGGCACACTCTCGCTGACCATTACGAAAACATGCCTTTTTAAATATATTGGAAATTTTACCACCAATAAAACAAAAGTTTTCAGATAAAAATTGTGATATTTTTCATATTCCTGCTCAAAACATAGCTTGTGTGAAATCGTTAGGGCCGCCTCGCCGAGTACCCACACTCTGTGTTTTTGTGCAGAAATAAGCAAGGTAATGTATACCCTTGTACATGTACATCCCAGTTTTACTGGATAGAAACTGGTTTGAGGGAGTCAAAATTATATGTGCGTGGTTTTCGCGATGTATTTTCATTTGTCGCATCCCGTGGAATTCAGCTGTAATGAGTCAGCCATTAGTTAAAATTGTTTCAGGCATGCGCAACTGAATTTCGCTATTAAGATCCTGTTTGTTGGCTGATCTTAATACAATAAAAGAAACACCAAATTATGCAAGTATGGTTAGTTCTTAGACTACGAAACTCGATAGCAGACTTTTCACTACAACAGATCCCTATATCCCACCTCAAAGTGAGTCTTAACCAAAACTATAATGTTTGTTTATAAAACATTGCGGAATCTCTCACATCACAGTGTCACAAATTTATTTTGTAAGAATGATGCCTCAGGCGAAATTCTAGCATTTCTGAACTCTCTGGAGGCACAAGAATTAATCGGCAAAGTGTTGAAACCTCAGAGATTCAACTTGCGCAACAAGCCCATCGGACATATAATCCGTCACGTGACGAAACCTTCAGTAAGGCCTTTGCGACCAGCGAAGACTCTGATCAGTCTGCGCATGACGCGCAGACTGATCAGAGCCTTCTCTGATCGTTTGGGCCTTTTACAGCGTACGGGCTGAAAAGATATTGTAGAAAACTCTTGTCTGACATGGTGGATGTGGTGGCTGATCTGTATCTTTGCTGGTCGTACAAATCTTATTGAAGATTTTGTTGTGCCCTGACTCAACTGTAATTTAATTTGTTGGTTTCCCACATTGTGAGAACTAAATTTGTGGGACAAATTAATTACAACCAACAAAGTTACTAGTAGTCCATCTGTGTTAAGGCTATCCTATCAAAGACCTAAATGTAGACATGGGGAAAGCGACGTTATTCTTAAGCAACCTCCAACGGTTCTGACAGGGCCATCGCCTCAGGTGCCGTACCATGCCATAAACGAACGCGCCCGTATTCATCGATCACATTTCAAACGTGTTCAGGCCCTTGCACATTAGTTCTAGTTTTACGTAAAATGAACTGCTTTACACTGATTAACACCAGTATGTATCGAAGTAAATTCTATTTATTTCAGTTGGAAATATTTAATGAGGACACTTGCAAGAAACGCCTCATCTAACAAATACCGACAAACTTTATTTGAAACAGAACTAAGACAATAACATTTACCGAAGTTTTTAATGCATACTACCTGAATTATATACGTGAGTCTCTCCCAAATGCGTCGTACTCCGCATGCTTCTCTTCGCATCAAAACCCAACACTGAGTCAGGGACTGTTTGTGGAGACACGCGCTGATCCTGCTTATGACTGAACTTCACTGTTGTACTTTCAAAGCTTTGTTTGTCAAACAGAAACACATTCATGACACATCATACTTTCTTGCAAGGCTAAATAAGCGAGGTTATTTTTCTGATGAGAAACATGATGTATTTCGTACATTAAAACTTGTATGGTGTGTAATTGCTAGAATCACCTTAATTAAGTAGTCCAAGCCTCTGCTTTTGATAAACAAACACACAACATGCCCCTTTATGGTTTGTTAACCTGTCTTGTAACCGATTGGAGTTACAAAAAGCTAAATGCATTTCCTAGTATACTACAATCACGTGGTAAATGCTCATACAAAGACCACTTTACATGGAGAAAGATTTACAAAAAGGGAAATGCATTTCCTAGTATACTACCATCACGTGGTAAATGTACATACAAAGTAGAAGTAAAACAAAGATCAGGAATTGATACAATTAACTTACTCCACCCATAAAAGACACCAAAGGGAAAGAAATACAAACATTAAGCGACCAGACCCTAATGGAAACCTAAACAAAGGAAGGCCATAAGGACAGTTACTTTCCCACAAAATGGCCACTTTACATGGAGAAAGGTTGGGTTTGCAAGCGGGATATTATAGTTATTTTGATTCTTTACGAGGAAAATGACATCACCACATTCCCCGCCTGAGACAGATACTTGTCTGAGCTGTTAAGCAAGGGTAAATATCGCTTTCAGGCAGGGAATATGAACCCATGTTCCGCGACAAGAATCAAAATAATGAAGTTGTTATAGTGGAAAGTTTTTTGACGTAACGACATTGTGTACATTGTTGCAATGTGTTTACAAAGTTTTCTTCAGTAGCGAATATCATCAGAAGTACATGTTTACATGTGGCGACACCAAACGCGCCCTTCTGCATGCACTTTGTGGACCACGGTGCTCATTGAGAAACTGTTTACGTCATATTAGAATGAACGGACGACAATACAATAAAATACAGAATGAATGCAAAACAATTAAAAATCGTTATTTATCTATTTATTGGCTGGAAATTATTGGGGTGCATGAAATCATATTGCTTAAATTTCTAACCAAATGCAGTAAATCCCAGATAGCGGACAGTGCAATTCAGCGAAGGCAAGCGCGAGAGGGTTATACATTTTTGCTAACGGGGTATATAGAAAATAATTGCTCTTGCACTATCCAATCAAAAGTCTGGGAGTTTCTTTGCAGTAGCAACGCTTTTATATTTTCTTTATTCTTGCTCAAAAATATATTCCCGCATATAAACATAACTGTTTGAAGCTATTCTTGATTGGTCCCGAAGCCGTGTTCATATCCAAATCACGAAATCCACGTGCTGTTTAAACATAGGTTTAGAACTTTTGATAGCACAAGATGGGCCTTGCTTTGTAAACGTTACCTTAAGCGACGCAAGGTTGCCGCCCTAACCGTAGCAATTCAAAATTATGATTTCAGCACGACAAAACCTATAATAAAAATTGTGCGCCCAGCGAAGACTCAGATCAGCCTGCGCATCCGCGCAGTCTGATCAGAGGCTTCGCTGTGCGCTCTAAGGATAGCTAAGGGCCCAAAGCTCCTTCATACAGTCATACAGCAAGAGAAAAGTCTTTGGTTAGACTATTTTGATACGCAGGCTGATCTAATTATTCGCTGGGCGCACATGTAAATTGTAGGAAATGCTGTGCCCCGGCTCTTATGATGAATCCAGCACGTCATTGCGAACTGACGTCATTGTTAGCAACATTCTAAACTAGCGGCCATGTTGGTTTTACCGTCACATATGAAAAGTTTGTATGGAGTTTGGGGCGTTTTCGTCACAATCTGGTGTTGGAATCGCAAGAATAACTATCATCCATGGTTATTGCATTCAATAGCATGTTCCTTGTCCCTTGGCAGATATTTAAACACACGGTCTACTCGACCTCGTGTTCAAACAGCTTCCTTGGGACCTGGCATATGTCAACGCATGAAAAACCATGTGTGATCTCTATATTGATATTGTTGGTATTCGTGAGAACCGCCCAAATGTACCGGTTCCAATGGGCACCAGAAATAAACAAGTATACCACTAATGTTATCAATTTTAAAGACAAAAACATCACTCTAGCACAAGGTTATTGTAAGTTATTCAGCTTTCCACTAAATATTTACAAGGGTGGCATTTTTGTGACCTGTTGCTTGTTTGCTTGCCATTAAACTAGAGGAGCTTCGAAGCAGGGTATTTTTAAAAGAACAAACTCCCCTTCCCCTGCAGAAACGTTTTAAAGAATTACACTCGGTATGATTTACATTTGCCAAAATGCTCATCCGGATTTTTTTTTGCGCTGTCTGATTGCATATCTTTGCAAACACCATTGTTAGGGAAGTTTACTGAAGAATGAAATTTACAGTTAATCAAAGAACAGTAATTGACAACAGATACAAAAGTTCACTTAGAGGACATCAGCATATGGCAGAAAAGATAAATTGGAAGCACTTTACATTTCTTGTTCCACTTTGCAACGCACAACAAATGTCTAAGTCATTCTTACAGTTGTCAGAACTGAGAGCAGATTCAGCATTCCAGAACCGTATCATTGTAAGCCTGCCACGAATTAGCACCGATACGAAGTTATCGTGATAGGTGGTTAAATGCATTTCTCGGGAATGCAGAAGCCGAGGAATTTTATTCTTCAAGGAGAATATGCAACAACAATTGGGACGACGTCTTGACCTTGGATGCATTATGCTATCATCCCTTCAACCCCAGTTAACCCTTACCCTGCTGTTCACGACAACCCATGCCTTTGCAAACAGTGTAGGTTCTGAAGAAGCCATCTGACCAGGATCTACTCTGTTTCTCACGCAGTTTTTGGTTTGGAACGAGATCATTATATCACGGATAGTCAAAAATCGGTGTGGCTAAACAAGGCGGCTTGAACAAGGTGCGTCAAAAAGTAAACAAACATTCGCCAGGAAAACAAAAACAGTTTTGAAGATGGTAAGCAATGCATATGCCACGTGGTTGTGTTAACCCAATGCAGAACAATAAAGTTTTGACATAGCCTCGTCAAGATGCTCTGATCGTCTGACATTCTATTTGCATTACAGAAGACTATAGCTATTATTTACTGCCACGTTGCGCCCATGACATATATGTATACAAGTGCTTTTTGCACCATATTATTGTCAGTAAATCACTATTACGTCCAAAGTTTAATGCAATATTACATGTTTTTATACCCCATCACATACATGGAATATTGAAATTCTCAGTGCTTTCTCAGAAAACCTCTATACAGTTAAACTTCAATGGCTCGAACACCTTTGGGACCTCGAAAATCTGTTCGAGACAGGAATAGTTCGAGCCACGGAGGTTACTGTCAGGAGGCATAACAAGATACTTTTAGACATCTTTTCGGTGTTCTATAATGAAACTGTATGCTGTGTGTACTCATTAGAATCGCCTCTTCGAGGCAATTCAAATTAGTACACAAAGCATACATTTGCAAGATAAAAAACTCAAATCTCCTTAATTATCCCCCACTATTTCTTATGTAGAGGATTTCGCTAGGGGCTCAAGAATGGGTTCGACACATCCATGGTAAACGAGCCATCGGTGTTCGAGCCATCAAAGTGCTACAGTAGTTAACTACTGGGACGCAAGATTATTCTTATCCCAACAAAAGCATTCTAACACCATGTCAAAGGTTCATTATCCCTTTTTGTACAAAATGGAATCTTCCACCTTATATATAAGTATGTCCATTTCAAAATTTAGGGGTGTCAGGTTGTGTTTTCTTCAAAAACTTTTGGGAAAATAGCTGAACTTGTTGCAAACAGTATAAGCCCTGATCTTGGCCTGCAGTGTTTGCCAGTGTACCCGTTTTGGGGTTTCTGGTACTAAATTGGTTAAGTGACGGCAACGTAAACCATGATATACTTCAGTATGATGAGGCAATGGCGACGATAAGACGTCGATAAGGTTCAACTGTTAACAGGAAAATTGTGTTGAATTGTTTTATTGTTGCAATGTTGGCATTCAAATCAGTAGTGGAATTCTTTCCACTGATCGTTCCAAGGCGGTTCTTCTGTGGCGGTTTATTTATGTTGTTGTTTGTTACTTACTGTGTGTATCACTTGTGTCTTTTTATTTTGGATGGCCATTTGGCCATTTTGTGGGACAGTAACTGTCCTTACGGCCTTCCTTTGTTTAGGTTTCCATTATGGTCTGGTCGCTTTATGTTTGTGTTTCTTTCCCTTTGGTGTATCTGATGGGTGGAGTAAGTTAATTGTAGCGATTCCTGATCTTTGTTTTACTTCTACTTTTTAATGGATCAACAATTATATAACTGTAGGGAATGAAGTTAATGAATGCAACGTTCTATCAAGACTGGACTTCGTCACAAGTAACGTTAAAGTAAACCCCGAAGTATGAAAAGCATCGGATTACGAGCAAATGTTAAATAGGCCCCTTCTGAGTTCATTGACTTTGTTCGTGAACCAATATTGTTCATACTTCAATAGAAAATAAACTACTTTCATTTCGAATGATTAACGATTAGATTGCGCTACGGTCCATCACTCTAACAAGTCCGTAAAATGGACAGTTCTGAGCCGGGACAGGCGAACATTCGTATTCGAGTATGTGAGCAACTGCAAGACATTACGAAAACACGCCTATATAATTCTAACCCCCTTGAACCCCACTCTTATATAGGGTTCCGGGTCGTTTCGCCCGTGGGTCGTTTCGCCGGGTCGTTTCGCCCTGAGTCGTTTCGCCCTGATTTTGCGGGTGAGTCGTTTCGCCCTTACCTGGTGGGTCGTTTCGCCCGTGAGTCGTTTCGCCCGTGGGTCGTTTCGCCTCAATTATATTTTAAGGGAGTGACAAACGGAATGGATGAGTAAATGGACAGATGGGTGAATAAATAAATGGGTGAATGGAGTTGTGCGTTGTTAGATGGATGGACGTACGGATGAACGAACGACCACCCACATTCCATGCCTGCAGCAAAAATTGAAGACTCTGGGTACTACCCATAAAACACACAACGAACATGCAACACATTGTTTTTCATATTTCCGCCCCAAAATACACAGACCGTTGGTATCGTTAGAACCGCTTCGCCGAGCACCCGAGCAGAAATATGAAACATATAAGAACCTTTGATCAGAATAATTTTGATTTTTTTATTTGGTGGTACAATTTTCCAGTATTTGAATAAGCATGCTTTCGTAATGCAAACTATTTAAACAGACCAGTACGATAACACAGCCGCGCGACATAGTGCTTGTTTTCACATCTCTAAAATGACTATTTTTATTATGAAAATATGTGGTATTTTTTCTTATCTATACTGCAAACATAGGTTGAGGCGGTTCTAACGAGTACCCACAACCTTTGTCTTGTAGCAGAAATAACAAAAAAAAAATGTATACCCCACTAAACCCCAGTTTTCTTCATATAAGGTGGGGTTTAGGGGCTGTTCATTCCACAGACATTTTCATGTGATGCTATGATTTCAATGTTATGCTTTGTTATATATTTATAATGTAAAATATGTGTTTTGTTATGCATAAAAATATTGGGAAAAATGAAAAGAAAGTATAAAACGTTCTGTTTCTATTCCTACCCAGGTTGAGCTACAGTAGAGTCTGTATAAAAGTTAAACCATTTTTTTTTACACATGACACTTAAGGTGTCATATTGATTATTACTCTTTAAGTGACATTTTTGTAAACTTTTATTCAAACACCACTTTTAAAAATATTTTGTTTGTTGGAATTGAGGTTTAACGTCCCCGTCAACACAATTAACGTAATAATGTAACCAGTTATATCACACCACTATTTGTGCAGAAAGAACAACTGATAAGTAAATAAAACATCATGTTAGCAAGTCTATGCAATAACTCTCCATCTAAACCCAACTTTATACAGTGAAAAATGGGTTTTCGCATAATTATACTTTATTTCTCTTATTTCTGATTCAAGAACATAGACAATTAGACGGTTCTAATCCATAATCTATGTTTTGAGCAGAAATAATATATGCCATATTTTTAAATATAAACAGTCATTTTCACACAGCCATAAATCCTATTTTATTGCAAAGACTTGTTAACCTTATGTGAGCTCGAATATCTATCTCAAAAAGGTGGTAGCTCAGTTGCTCAAACACGACGTAGAAGCCGTCAGTAGGTCGTCCAGCTGCACCACACGAGGGCAAAACCATGTTTTCCGGAACTCCCAATATCTCCATCAATCCCTTTACATACCAAAACAAACATAACCTCAATCAATGGGGCTTGAAGAAAATAAGGGCGAAACGACCCACCTAATCAGGGCGAAACGACCCACGGGCGAAACGACCCAGGGCGAAACGACCCAGGGCGAAACGACCCACGGGCGAAACGACTCATGGGCGAAACGACTCACGGGCGAAACGACCCGAGACCCTTATATAGTAAAACTGTGGTTTACATGGGTAAACCTTATTTTTATTTAGTTCTGCTGTAATAGATTGTGAGTACCCGTTAGAACCGCCTCGTTGAGGCGGTTCTAACGAGTACCCACATTCTAAAAATATCACAATTTGTCGATTTTTAGGTAAAGTTTACAGTGTATTTGTATAGGCGTGCTTTCGTAATGAAGACAAAATCTCTGTTTGCATGTGGAACCTTTTGACAATGACCAAGGACAATCCGTGTATTGATGCGAAGACTCTGATCAGACTGTGCGAACCAGAAGGTCGCATTATTGTTGCGTTGGCGAATACCATCGAATACATATTTTTTCTTTGTCACGACCCAAATACTGTAAATTCCGCTATTAAGACAATGCACCTAAAATAATTATTAAGTCAAATTCTGCTTTAAAAACCTTATTTTGAAGGTTTCACTTAATTTTTCTTTGTGAGTTCTGCACACAGTGTCCTCTGGTCATGGACCACCTTTTTGGGCTGTTCAAAAGCTGTCTTAAAAGACCACTTTTGAACAGTCCCAAAGGTGGTCTTAATATAGGAGTTTTACTGTAACATGGACAGTTTGACACGTTGATGTATTATTTTGATTGTCTGTCGAATACGATAATGCTTGTAACAATTTGTAAAATACGATTCCATCGATCGTATCAGTTCATTGAATTGGTATTCCATGAAGTGATAGACATTTAAATGGGTTTCACAATCACTGAAATTGCACCGCAAGTATTGCTATAATGCACCGCCCGTGTGCAGCGACATTTGCAATGATTATTTCTGCATTTTGAAACCTCATGAGGCAGTCGTGTCCATCAGTTAAGCATTCACGCTTAAATAAGCTCATCCCACATGACAAGTATTAATATTTTAATACGTCAGAAGGCTTTTTGTCCGAAATTTTGCGTAAGATTACGATCAGTCAGTTTGTGGAATTGCATTATGTCTGCTGATTAAAAAGTTTTTTTATCCGATTACCTTGAGATTATATTCCTTATGGCCTTAATGCTTAACATTTGGTCCAAAACGTGCGTGCGTAGTATGGGTCGTCCAAGATCCAGGATAAAGAAAGCGATTTGGACCGCAGAAAAAAAGTCTGACGATTTCCGTACGATTTGTAGAAATCGTTGGAGGATACCGTATGTCTTTTTTCATTTTTGTGCAATTTCAGTGTTTCAGTGTTCGATTCTTTTGAAGTGGTAAAACTCTTTTCATTAGCAATTAAATCTTGCGCTTTGAATTCGTATTGCATACTTAATGTCTCAGTTACAAATGGCCTACGGGGTCAGTACGGCGCCCATAACTCCATTTCCGTACGGGCGCCGTACGATTATCGTAATATTTACGGGTTCCTACGACGTTCTACGGGCGTCGCATCTTTTACGATTTGGTAAAACTCAACAATTTGACAAATTTTAAAAACCGCAAGCCCGTAACCCATAGAAAGAATCGCACGATCACCGCAAGGGCATCGCACGGGAACCGCACGGCAATCGTGCGATGATCGTGCGGGCACCGCATGATTTTTTTTTCCGGAAATTTGAGCTAAAACAATCGTACGATGATCGAAATCTCTTAAGATTACGTACGGTGCCCACACGGTCCCCGTGCGGATATCGCAAGGTTGCCGCATGGTGTCTGTAAAATCGCATGGACATCATGCGGTCATCTTGCGGCTATCTTACGGGGACGATACGGCTATTTGGTTGGTTTGCGAAAGATTTTTAATCTCTAGATGAGTGTCCAACTATTCATTTTATTCCAAGAGTAGTCACTGACAACGAAAATGGCTCTGATTCCGCCACTCAGGCTAAAAGTAGCGCAAATTTAATCTTAATTTTAGGTGGTCTTAATAGCGGAATTTTCCTGTATGTCCTTTTTCATTTTTGTGCAATTTCAGTGTTTAGATTGTTTCAAATAATGGTGTTATGTTCCAGCCATTTACGACTGACAAATGGTGGCGCTAGGAAGTGCCCTTCATCGTTGTGTAATTACATTTGACCAGGTGCAGTTACATTTGACGAGAGTAGGTGATAAGGTGCGGACAAGCTACATTGCGATTTTTTTTTTTTTTTTTTTTTGGGGGGGGGGGGTGTTTGGTTATACGGCCCTTTCAAGATTATTTCACTCATATCAAGCCGATCGTTAATCAGAGGTGGGCGAAAACGGAGAACCCGGAGAAAAACCACCTGACAACACATCCGTGCGACATAGTGCATTTTTTTTTTAATCTCCAAACCGGCTACTTTTTTTTGAAAATCCGTGATATTTTTCTTAATTGTACTGCAAACACAGGTGGGGATTGAGGCGGTTTTAACGAGTACCCACAACCTATGTCTTGCAGCAGAAAAAAGAAAAATAATATATACCCCCACCACCACATACACACTAGGGGGTGTTAATTTCAATGACTTGTTCACGTAATGTTTGGGACCCGAATTCGACAGTGCTGTCAGCCGATGACCATCAAGAAAAGATCAAGGCCATCAAAATCTAAACACTGGAACAATGATTAAATTTTGATGACCCATGACCTTATCTTACAGTTCCCGTCATATAGTGATGGAACCAGCTAAAATCAACTATTATAGCTTTAAATTATTTTTTTATTCTTTGTAATACTTTTTTTTTCAACAAAAATGATACTATGTCAGTATACAGGCAGCGGCAAGCATATAGGGGTCGTCGGGATATGTCCGCCCGGCAAAGACTCAGATCCACATGTGCGCCCCCGCGCAGGCTAATCTGGGTATTCGCCGTGCGCTATAGGGATTGCCACTTACACAATGTTTTCCCAGGCTGGATTCTAAATAAGATTATGTTAAGACTACTTTTTAGACATCAGTTAAGTGCGCATGCTCGAATACAATTTTTGCTGGTCATATTTGATTGATTAATTGATTTTGGTTTAATGACACGTCAGAATCAGAATTGTTACTAGTGACACGTCAAATGACATTCATACACCAGGACCTGTAGTTTTTGAAGTTACCAAAGAGATAAACTTAGCTACACTAGCCTCTGTACCTTCAGCAGTGGATATGATCGAATTGGGAAGGGCTTTCTAGTATCTACTGATTCGAGGGAAGAACGATTCTTTATAGATGTCAGTTCTTGCAGAAGGCGTCTTAAACCCCTTCAGTGCCTAGTTTGGGGAACAACGTCAACTGTTGGAACGCTGGCAGCACTCTTTAGACCTTTGTATACTGGCAGCACCCTTTAGACCTTTGTATAAATGTATGAGCCTACCGTCTCGCCTCCTTTTCTTGAGAGACCCCAATCTTAATTTTCCTAGTATTCCAGTCATACCCCCAGTTTAAAAGTGATAAGTTTTGTTACAAATTAAGCAGCTCTATTCTGAACTTGTTTTCAATTTCATCATTAAGGGCCACTCCATTGGAGCCCAATATGCACCTACCATATTCCAAGGCTGGGCGAACAAATCCCTTGTATGCTGCCTCCTTCACATCCTGAGGACCCGTATGAAGATTTCGTCTCAGGAAAACTAAGCGATCTATTCGCCTTAGTACAGTGGCGATAACGTTCGACCTACCCGTTTTTGCGTTTAGGGTCCGTTTTGAAACCGTTGCACAACGTTTGCGCTTCGACAACGGTTCGAGCGTTTCATGTCGTTTTGACCAATCAAAAGTCAAGGCGAATCGTTTCAGACAAACGGTAAATTTGCGCATGCGCTCTGAAAAGATCAAAACGCTATTGAAAACGCTTTCCCGTTTTGGCCAATAGTATGACCGTTTGAAACCGTTTTATGACTGAGCCAATCGAATTTATGCATTTAGCGCGCATGCGCAATCGCTTTTGTTTACTTAAATACATGTGCATGTTTATTTACGATTATCTTCAACAGCTTAACATATATATTCACTACAATCGCGTCATTTAAAATTAAAGTTATATTTGAGGAAAAAATGAATATTCTGTAAGTGCATGTATGTCATTGCTTAAGAAATGACATGATCATTGACTTTAAATACGGAGTACAAAGAACAATCGCAACTAAACTATACATATATAAAGAACAATCGAGAATGATATGGATAATACCTCAGCTTAATGCATGATAATTTTTCAGACAATACGTTCATCCTAAAAATCTTTATGGATTTTTTTCTATAAACAAAAGAACCAAAAAAAAAGAAAGAAAGAACAACAAACAAATAAGTGCATCGAAGATTTAACCCATATATGCCTAGCGGCCCTTTTGTGGGACATTGGCAAATAGTGCAGACCCAGATCAGACGCCACAAAACGCGACGTCTGACCTGGTTCTACACTGTTTGCTGAAAGTGCAAACATTGTTGCAAAATGTGTCGCTAATAAAACAAACCTGGCAGCCTAATAATTGGAAATGGACCAATCCAAACTTACTAAGTGGGAGATTCTATCTTTGTCAAATACGGGTTAAGAAAATGCATTAGCTGAGAAATGTTATTTGTTTGTTTAAATGTTATGGAAATATTTGTGCCACACTGAGGCCAAAATTATTAGAATCCCTGTATATTATGGGAATTACAGATGACCGTATTTCCCAAGACATTAGGGTCATATAATAGTATTGGCGAGATTTGTCACTAACCACACTTCACTTACGTTGCCATGCAACGCCAGGTAATGTGTTTACACGCGTGTGTAATATCTGCTTTCCGGAAACTGTTATACATTAGTCGATATTTGTTATATGTTAATTCAGAATTTCTAAATTATTCATCATCACCTCAACAAAAAGTCCGTTAAATAAACACTCCAACATGTCCAACTACATCCATCATTATCTCAAGAGCATTGAATGTCGGTTTTTGTTTGAACCGATTTGTTGAAGCGGTTTTAAAGACACATTTTTCGTTTACATAACATCCTAATGACCGTTTATTAAAGAATCCAGCATTGAGATAAAATACACTTGGGGTATTCACGCTGTCATACAGGTAGGGGACCAAGAGAGGGTAATAAATTACCCAGGGATATGACTTTGACAAATGACATCTATTTATTTACACATAAGTCCTTATTTTGATTTACATGGAAGGTACAACAGCACTAGTACTTTTTCCGATTTTTAATGACAGATTCCATCTGTCTATTCTTGCTGTGCTGCACGTTGAAAGTAATTCATGCTTTTTCTTCCGGCTTTGACCGCCATAGAAATATGAGTCCGCACAAAATGTAGTCCGGTTAGGCGCAGTAATCCAAATTGTACAAGCGTATTAGTTATCCGGTTAGCGAAATACAAATTTTTGAAGCAGACGACTTGACGATTCAGCATTTCATATGAATCAGCTGCATCATGCGACGGGTATATCCAGATCAATGCGGCGTCTGCTCAGCAGTCTGCTCAGGTTTTACACTGTTTTCTATCAGTGCTGTCAATATTTAATCCTTAAAGACCAGCCTGCTGTTGGACCAGGTCAGCTGTAGACAAGAATATTAATAGGTTTTCTTTCTGACTTTCGAGGTCAAGTTTAGGTCAGTTACAACTTGGGTGTATATTGATTTTGTGTGGAGAAATTGAAAAGAAAGGCTGTCCCTTTCAACCCTGGAATATGGTACAGATACTTAGTGTAGGTCCTGTGATATAATTCTAAGTGCCATATATTTAGCAGAATGGACGAGCCCAACTTCAGTGATGGAAGAGTGCACTCCAGAAACCCAAAGCAGTGAATACATCAAAGCACTGACAACACTAATGCCGATTGTCTCTAAATGCAGGCTGGTCATGAACGGGGACTTGGACTGATTCGTTTAAGCTTAAGATGTTAGTAACTAATGCAAAAAGTGTAGAACAAGATCAGTACCGTGTTGTGTGGCTTTTGAACTGAGTTTACATTGTTTGCCAGATCCAACATTTGATTCATGTGCAGATTTTACAGATAACATTTACATGTACCCAACATTGACAAACGACGCGGCTATGTTTGGGTTGATTGTTTGACATTCGAACCGAAGTTGATAATAAGAAAAGCGCTTCAGTGCTAATGTCTACGTGACTATCACTGACTTGTCAGAATAACTTTTTGTCTTGTAGAAATTAGCCGCAGTGAGCTTGGCAAACAGTGTAGACCAAGATCAGACGCTGCCGAACGCGTCTTCTTATCAAAATCTTCACTATTCTTTGGGAATTTCAGAGTTAAATGAAACAGTTTAAATCTCAGCCCAGGACTAATACTCCAACCTACACCCCACACTCTCAGTGCTTTGATTCTGAAACCAAACGATTACAACACACTTAGGCACCCTGCCCTTAAGCTAAAAAAGGTTAAATCAATCAAACGTGACGTCTGGTTACCAGTCCGGCCACGTCGATCCTGTGCACCACCATCACACCAGTACGGAAAGAAACCACATGTTCAGGATCAAACTTTTGATGTGTAATGTAAGGTCATGGCTAGAAAAGAAGAAACTGAAATTTGTTCTAAAAAAAAAGCATTTAGTGAGGGCGTATTGCAACATTTTTCGTTAAAGGATTGTAAGCGTGCCCCTGGACAGTTAGAAGCTGGTCGGAAAGCGGATGACGTTGAATCTGATTTTGGGTGCCACATGTGTGTGATCTATCGTCATTGGAGCAACATCTTACTATATACAGAAGACGCTAGTGGACGTCGACGTAGCGGAAGACCGATGTCCGTACGTCAAGATCGATTCGACCGTCAGACGCATATGCGAAACAGATTTCCGCCGGCAGCTACTACACTGTACCTGTAGATAAATAAGGGGTCTCAACTACCGACTAATAAGCACTGACACTGATCGTCGCCCTTATGCGACCAAAGTTAACGCGTCGACACAGTACGGAACACTTACGCTAGTGCATGAAATACGTAAATTGGCGTCTAAGCGACTGATATATGCGTTTCAGTGACAAATCGCACTTCAGCGTGAATCACGCCGGTTGTCGTTTCCGGGTGTTTCGGAGTATGGGTGTAAGGTATGCCGAGGCGACGCGTGCGTAACAGAGCATGACATATCGGGTGAAATAAGCGTAATTGTGTGGCGAGCTATTGCGTGTAGTTAGCGAACACAGCTTAGTGTCATTAAGAACATTCAAGATCATTTGTTTGATTTGAGGTTTAACGTCCCCGTCAACACTGTAAAGGTCATTTTGGAGACGTTGCTTCCAATTTTGTGGGACTTTTACCCAACATTGAGATGAAATGACATCTCAAGCCCTGTCGCCCAATGAAACCAATAGGGTTTATTAGCATGGACGGTCCGCCTCGCACCGCGGTTCCTGGACAGGCTTAGATCCTCTAAACGGTTTACCAGTACTAGTGTGCAGGCCGGATTCAGCTCTGCGTGGAAGCATCATGCAGCCCATATATTTCTTCAAGCCCCTATGGGCGGGGGCCAACATTCAAGATCATAGCTGAGACATGGATTGAACAGCGAGACGTTACATCAATCAAGTGCTTCGGCCTCACATGGTTCCATTTATTTGTTTACGCTCAGAATCCGGGATATCTTATCCAGCAGGCTCATAGTGCTGTTCTTACTCAAAAATGTCTTCAAGCCATGTACTGGACTAGCCAGCCTTTCTCCTCCGATCTGTTTCCATAGAGTATCTTTGGGTAGAGGTGTCTACAACCGACCAGACAAAAACTGTTACTAATGAACAGTAGCTTAATAAAAACTAGAATTTTAATGTTTGGTTTTGAAAACGTGAATATTTTCTTTCAAAAATTTGAAACATCGAATGGCGTTTCATAATAACACCGGCCTATAGACATCTGTAAACATATCATATATTGGAATTTTCAGAACTACCTTTCTAAATTCTAAGCTCTTTTTAGAAAGGTTTTCTGTAAGTTTTCACATTGTTATGATTTTCTCATAGAATCTGTCATTTCAGTGCCTTTGGCGCTTTGATATATTTAGTAGCCATTATTTATAATCATTACAGAAAATGCCAATTCAAATAAAATGGTAAATTCTTTCCACCAAAAATGATTTTTTTTTTCAGATAAAATCCTGATAACTTTATTATCTCTGCTCTAAACATATATTGTGGGTACTCATTAGAACCACCTCGGCGAAGCGGTTCAGACGAGTACCCACATTTTTTTTTACAGTGTGACTGCTCGTTAGAACTGCTTCCATGAGGCAGTTATAACGAGGACACGCAATATATGTCTTTGAGGAAAAAGGAACATCCCCTAAACCCCACAATCTATAGAGAAAATGGGGGTTAAGGGGGTATACATTATTTCCCTTAATTCTGCTCCAAAACATAGGTTGCGGGTGCTCGTTAGAATCATCTCATTGAGTCATAGGTTGTGGGTACTCGTTTCAACCGCCTCAATGAGGCGGCACTAACGAGCACCCACAACCTATGTTTGCAATATAAATAAGAAAAATAAATTTAATTGTGTTTGTTATTTTAGTTTTAAACTTGAAAAGGTGAAAAATAAAATCTTTTTTTTTCACTTTTCTGATATGATTGTGTCTAAACCAAAGAACATTTTATAGTTCCATCTTGACTGAAACTATACAATGCTAATGTTTTAGACATTATATGATTTGTGTATCACATACTTTCAACCAAAATAAAATAAATAAATAAATAAATATAAATAAATAAATAAAGTTAAATTGATTGATTAAATTTTGAGGTTAATCAATTCATTTACCTTGTTTGTTTACTTCTTTGTACTTTTGAGTAAAGGAAACAATGGATATCAGCGTTTTTCTTTACTTTATTTATAAAAAAAAATAAACAATATGTTGTTGGAAAAAATCTCAGTAAATTATATTATCTCTCAAGTACCCTTTTTGATCCCCCTATTAAGCAAGAAATCTGCTCATAATCACCTCATAATCACTTAGATAAGATAAGCCTTTGATGTGGACTATGGTCCGAAGGAAATGTTTATTGGACATCATTAGGTAGGCCACCCCTTTTATATAAGGAAAAAAATGTGTCTTTAACAAGCACCCTACAGCTCATGCATAAAGATAACAAGTTCGTGGCCCCTCTAATCCCCACAGTATATAGAGCACATTGGGTTTACGAGGTATTCCTTTTTTCCTTATTTTTCCTCCAAAACATAGATTACGGTTACTCCTTAAAACTGTCTGGACAGGGCGGTTCTAATGAGCATTTTTTTTTTAGAAAATGGGATTTACGGGGAATTCATTATTTTTTTTTAATATTTTTGTTCTAAAACATAGATTGCGGATACTCGTTAAAACCGTATTACCAAGGTGGTTCTAATGAGCAGTCATAAATCTATAAATATGACAGAATTAAAAAAAACAACATTTTCATCCGAGAAACGTTAGTTGTAGAGACATTTAGCGCACGGGAGCGTAATCATAATCGTTTGATGCAGATATAAGCGCGAATGATAATTATTTTTTATCATTTTTATTTTTCATCTGAATATTATGGAAGAATGCAGCTTGTCTCGTGCCTCTATTTTCCTAAAGCGAATTATGAAATAGAACGCGTTAATCAGTATTTGTTAATTAATACCCCTGCAACCCAACTTTTTTGAAAAACAATGTACACGGCGGTTAAAACGAGCTTTGTTGAATCTATGTTCCGAGCATAAAATTGATCAGTTTTCACTCGAAACTAAGAATAACTATTTTGGAGATTTCATCTTTAACGGTACTTTACGCCGGAAAACACGCCGATTCAAATATATTGATAGTTTTGTCAACAAAAATTGAAAATTTTCTGACAAAATATCCGATATCTTGCATTTTTCTGCTCTAAACATGGATTGCTGATCTTCACCGAACGTGAACCTAAACATAGATTGCTGGTCCTCGTTAGAACCGCTTCGAGCAGAAATAGGAAACCGTTAACCCCAGTTGTACTTTATGAAAATGGGGTTCAAGGGGGTCAACATTATATATACACTTTTCATGATGATCTGACATTGGCGATTTATCCAAATCGCGGCTGTTAACCTGTGTGCGTTTGTGTGTCCGCGCGCGTGCGTGCGCGCGCGCGTGTGTGTGTGTGTGCGTGTGTGTGTGTGTGTGAGAAACGGTGGCGGATATTTATGAGTGTAAACCCAAATTTTGCGCTTAAGGAAGGTTTACGGGAGTGTTTGTTGCATGAAGTAATATAACAGACTAAAATATCCCTTATGACCATGCTCATGACGTACGTGAGAAGATAGAAAGGAAAGAAACATAACCATCAGGTTAACAAGTCCGTGAAATGAAGATCCCCACTAGACCCCACTTTATCAAGAAAAAAAACTGGGGTTGACGGGGGAATTCATTATTATTATTATTATTATTATTATTATTATTATTATTATTGTCTGCTGACATGCCGGCAGACCTTTTCCAAAATCTTAGCAACCACAGAACTCACATACCTGTATCGTAGGTGACCTAGCGTCCATACGACGTCTAGTCCAGCCCCGCCCATTGGAGCTTGAAAAAATAGATGGCTGCATGATGCTTCCACGCAGAGCTGAAACCAACCGCACGTGAGTACTAAGCGTGCCCAGGAAAAGTGGTGCGAGTTGGACCGTTCATCCATAAACCATATTGGATTTATTAGGCGACAGGGCTTGAGATGTCATATCAGTGTCGGGTATAAGTTCCACAATATCGGAACAACGTCTCCAAAATGACCTACACAGTTTTGACGGGGCGTAAAACCCCAAATCAAACAAACAAATAAACGACGTCTAGTCGGCGTCGCATGGGCGTCTATGCAACATCTTGTTTTGACGCTCGTGCGACGTTTACTTGCTGGGATTTGGTAGCTTCTAACAGGTATGTCGCCTACATGTAGCCTGAGAACTTGTATTGTGTAAGACAATGCCTCATCCAGTAATTCACTTTTATGCTATTCTTCACTTATTTGTCTGTCTATATATGTTTTATCATGATGAGCTGCATAAGCTTAAGCGAATAAAATTTGATTGATTGATTGATTGATTATCTTTCTTATTTCTGTTCAAAGACGACGGTACGGTCCCGCCCATCGGGGCTTGAAGAAATATATGGGCTGCATGATGCTTCCACGAGGAGCTGAATCCGACCCACACGCGAGTACTGGTAAACTGCTTAGAGGATCTAAGCCTGCCCAGGCAAAGCGGTGTGAGTGTCGGACCGTCCATGCTTATAAACCCTATTGGTTTCATTGGGCGGCAGGGCTTGAGATGTCATTACATCTCAATGTCGGGTAAAAGTCCCACAAAATTGGGAGCAACGTCTTCAAAATGACCTTTACAGTGTTGACGGGGACGTTAAACCTCAAATCAAACAAACAAATCAAAGACGTCGGTCGTGGGTGCACATTGGCACCGCCTCAATGAACCACTCGGACGAGCACCATCAGCATATCGTTTGAATATTGATCGATTGATTGTTTTCTTATTTCTGTTCAAAGACATCGGTCGTGGGTACTCATTAGCACCGCCTCAATGAACCGGTTCGAACGAGCACCATCAGCCTATCTTTTGAATATGCATAAGAATAGTACCACAGATGTTCATCAGTAAACATGCTAAAAATGCCCTATGTCACACAGATGTTTGATCGTAATGAAAGATGAAGACAAATGATTTTATTTGCTTCTGATGCAACTGCCGGGTGATAAAGTAACAAGTGCGTTTTATGGAAATAACAAAACTCTTTATATAAACAATTTTCTGGGTTAACATTATATACATTGCTATAATATTTCTCCTCAAAAGCGAGGATTGTGGGTACTCGTTAGATCCGCCTCCATTGAATGGTTGTAACGAGCACAGACATTATATGTTTGGTCCCATTACTGTAATATATGCGAGTATTATCGATTTCATGCTCAGCATAGTTGAGCATGAAACATATTTATTACTTAGGGGCCAGAATATATGAAAGAAGCAATTTCATCCCACGAGTGTGTTTGGTAAGTGTATCCAAATTAGCAATAAATAAAATAATAGTTTTTCGAAATAGAAGAAAGAATCAAGGTAACGACGTTGGTTCGTTATACTGTGACGCGCCAAAGTACGTAGTTCGACTCTTCATTCTGTGTACATGTCAATTCGCTCTATGCTTGAAGAAATATATGGGCTGCATGGTGCTTCCACGCAGAGCTGAATCCAGTCCGCATACTACTACTGGTAAACCGCATGGAGGATCTAAGCCTGTCCAGGAACCGCAGTGCGAGGCGGACCGTCCGTGCTAATAAACCCTATTGGTTTCATTTGGCGACAGGGCTTGAGATGTCATTTCATCTCATTGTCGGGTAAAAGTCCCACAAAATTGGAAGCAACGTCTCCAAAATTACATTTACAGTGTTGCCGGGGACGTTAAACCTCAACAAACAAACAATGCACATCTTACGTAATCCGGTTTCAAAGACTATCCTAGTCCAAGCTGTTAAGCTATTTTCGATTTTTGCCCGCAATCAACTTTTTGGAAAATATAACGCTGCAGGGCATGCGCTGGACATACGCTACATAACGTATGGCATTCCCGGATTTTGTTTTCTGTCGGATTCAGTTATAATATATATATTTTTTTTTTTGGTTTTGGTTTTACGGCCCTTTCAAGATAATTTCACTCATATCGAGCCGAGGTTAATCAGAGGTGGGCGAAAACCGGAGTACCCGGAGAAAAACCACCTGACCTTCCGTTGCAGAACTTGGCGTCTCACACGTGGCCCGAGCGAGGCTCGAACCTACGCCGGTGAGCGACCTAATGACTAATCAGAGTCAGCGCTCTTATCCACTAGGCCACGGAGGCCCGTATAATAATAATAATAATAATAATAATAATAATAATAATAATAATAATAATAATAATAATGACACTCATCATCATCCAACGCTGGTGTGGATGTACATGTATATGGAAATAGTGTAGACCATAATTTGGTGAAATAGTGACAAGTGAAGATAATAAAAAAAAAACATGTAAGGAAATAACACGCACTTTATACAGTAAATTGGAATTTACAGAAATATACATTATTTTTTCATTTTTCTGCCCATAAACGTAGTTTGTGGCCACTCGTTAGATCTGTCTCACTGGGGCGGTTGTAACGAACACCTACAATCTAAATTTGGATTGAGATGAAAACATTCCTTTTCATCTGAAAACTACGTTCTAATGATGTGCCAGTTGAAATTTTAGCACTCGGGTGACAATAAAATTTGCCGCGACAAATAAATAAATATAAATAAATAAATAAATAAAACATTTAGTACAACGGAAAAACAACTTTATCGAAATCGGACAACACAAATACCGACATTTCCCTATAGGTTTCTTTTGCCGGGACGCGTCCCAGTATGTACCTGTCATACCGCTGCTAACCTAATGCCCTGCAGGTAACCGCACATCTTCTGAATACCGCCCCGTGTAATCCGATATCAAAGAGCTGCCTTGTTCAATATACAAGTTCCTCATCAATACGTTTGTGGGAAAAAAAAATGCAGGAAATAACCATAGTAACGTTGTTGAGTTGAATAATATAATAATGCATGATAAAATCAAAATACACCATGTTTTAATAATATTTTTAAACTACACAACACCCCACGTGTGTGTGTGTGGGGGGGGGGGGGGGTGTGAGGGGGAGGGTGTTAAATCATTCGCATATGCAACTCGTAGTGATAAACATATATGACGTACGTATCATCGTCATCATCATTATCATCATGTGTGACCACCGTCATCACCATCAACACCATCATCATCATCATATATGACGTGCGTATCATCATCATTATCATCATCATCATCATGTGTGACCAGCGAGGATAAAGCCTGAACTACGCACATATATACAAATTCTACTAGGGAACCATTGGTTACACATGTGGTCGGTCTCGGTGACCCGGTCTGATGATCACAGAGCAGTGGGTTCTATCCCCGATGGGCCCAGTAAACTTCTTTCGTGGTGATTGATCCTCAAATATCCCCCGCTTCCACCGATTCTAAAGGGCAAGATGCAACTTTCTGGTGATATAATGTGTAATGTGCTGATCAAATGGTGTTGGTCCAGGAAACAATAAGTGGCATAGAAACTGACTGGCCGGCTCGATATGACCTTAATATAGCTGACTTGACGGTAACAGCGAAGCATGCGAAAGCCTAGGAATACGCAATCTGATATTAGTTTTCCCTTAAACAAACTGGAACACTTGCTTTATGCAGGCCTCGCAAGCATGGTCTGATGCGCGTCTGACTGGTGATCAGGGTTTGCGAGTTCGGTACCTGCCGGCCGGGCAACATTAATTCGTGGGTCTGTAGCAGTCTGACGCGCGTCTGACTGGTGATCAGGGGTTGCGAGCTCGGTACCTGCCGGCCGGGCAACATCAATTCGTGGGTCTGTAGCAGTCTGATGCGCGTCTGACTGGTTATCACAGGTTGCGAGTTCGGTACCTGCCGACCGGGCAACATTAATTCGTGGGTCTGTAGCACAGTCTGATGCGCATCTGACTGGTGATCAGATGTCGCGGGTTCGGTACCCGCTGGTCGGGCAACATTAATTCGTGGACCTGTCGCACAGTCTGGTGTGCGTTTTGCTGGGGATCAGGAGTCGCGGGTTGGTACCTGCCGGTCGGACAACGTTAATTCGGGGACCTGTAGTACAGTCTGATGTACGTCTGACTGTTGATCAGGTGTTGCGGGTTCGGTAGCTGCCGGTCGGACAACGTTAATTTGGGGACCTGTAGTACAGTCTGATGTACGTCTAACTGTTGATCAGGTGTCGCGGGTTCGGTAGCTGCCGGTCGGGCGACATTAATTCGAGGATCTTTAGCTCAGTCTGATGCGCGTCTAGCTGGTGATCAGGGGTCGCAAGTTCTGCCAGCCGGGCAACATTCTTACTCCTTTTCCAAAAACATAGATTGTGGGCACTCGTTAGAACCGTCTGACTGATGCAGTTTTACCAGAACCTGCAATCGCTGGAAAATGTGACAATTTTGCATCCTAAAAATGTTAGTGGACATAATCCGACCGGTTGACATAGTGAATGAAACAAAAAAAAAAAAAAAAAAAACGGACGGTTTTCCGACGATAAAAAACAATAATATTTGTTTGATATTTTATCAAACATTGTGTTTGGTGTTCGGTAACGTGTACCCACCATCTATGTTTTAATTTCTAAATTAGCAAAAATAAAGAAAATATTGTAGATCCCTGTAACGCCCAACATTTATCTCAACGATGTATAGGATGCTAAGGAGCACTCATAATCTGTGTTATAAAGGCGATGCTATCGACTTTACACAATACATGATTTCCACAAAAACAACGCACAAACCGTGTTGAGGCTCCACGTTAGATCCGCCTCTATCAACAGCACGAGAATTATCATATGTCATACACGGTGAAGAGAGAGTGTGTGTGGGGTGGGGTGGGGGTTTGGGGTGGGGGTGGGGTAGAAGGTAGTTGATGACAATTTAGGATAAACGTCTTCATTTCTCCGAAAAAAATGCTGTGGATATTAATAGGTTTTGCCTCACCGAGGCAATTCAAATCACTACCCCTCAATCTCACATTTAAATAGAGTTCTGCATGTCAGAATGTAATATATGTATACGAGTCGAAATAAACGTAATAGCAGACTCGGTTTTACTGAGTCTGTTCGTGACCAGTACTGATTTGTTTGTTTGATTTGAGGTTTAACGTCCCCGTCAACACTGTAAATGTCATTTTGGAGACGTTGCTTCCAATTTTGTGGGACTTTTACCCGACATTGAGATGAAATGACATCCCAAGCCCTGTCGCCCAATGAAACCAATAGTGTTTATTAGCATGGGCGGTCCGCCTCGCACCGTGGTTCCTGGACAGGCTTAGATCCTCTAGGTGGTTTACCGGTACTAGTGTGAGAACCGGATTCAGCTCTGCGTGGAAGCATCATGCAGCCCATATATTTCTTCAATGACCAGTACTGAAAGGTGAAAAACCGCTTACAGGATCTATGCCTGACCAGCCAAAGTGGTTCGAGGCTGGCCGTCTCTACATATAAACCATTTTTGTTTGTTCTGGCGACAGGGCTTGAGATGTCATTTCATCTCAATGTATGGTAAAAACACACACACACACACACACAGGTTCGAAATTGGAATCAATGCCTCAAAAATAAAATAGTGCTTAAGGTGGCGTAAATTCAAAATATCAGAATTTGCACGAGTGCGAAGCGTGAGTGAAAATTCTGATGTTTTAGACAAAATTTGTCTGGCATTTATGAAAAAAGAATATTGAAAAAGTAGTCCGGGCTGCCCCTGTGAAGATTTCGCGATCATATTTATTGTTCACAATATGAACATACCGTGTTTTCACGACATCATGAAAACAAGCCTATATTATTTTGAGCCCTTAAACCAAACCTTTATATAATATAACTGGAATTTACATGGGTGTACATCATCGCGTGAAAAAGTCCGTGAAATGAACACCCCCTTAAACCTCACTTTATATCGAGAAAATGGGGTGAACGTGGGTATACATTATTTTTTCTTATTTCTGCTCCGAGACATAGGTTGTGTGTACTCGTTAGAACCTTCGCATTGAGGCGGTTCTAACGAGCACCCACAACCTATAGTGGCAGCATAAAAATATCACGGATTTTCATTAGAAAAGTAGCCATTTTGGAGATCTGAAAAAAATTCACTATGTCGCACGGGTGTGTTATTGGGATATTTCTTCTTAATTCTGCTTGTAACATAGATGGTGGTTACTCGTTAGAACCGCCTCACCGACGCGACTCTTACGAGTTCTCACAATCTATGCTTTGAGCAGAAATATGAAAATATAACACTTTTCTTAGATTTTTTGTAAAATTTTCAAAATACGAAAGTGCGTGTTTTTGTAATGAGGTGAAGCGATGATTTTTATTTGTTTCAGATATAAATTGATTTCGCGGCTTAGTATATTATAAAATTATAAATGAAATATTTTCATCGCCGAAATATAAAAAAGAAAAAATATTAACGTGTGTCTGATTCTGACAGTTCAAATACAATTTATTTTTGTTCCATTACGAAAACAAGCCTAATCAAATAAATTGAAAACTTCTACTCTACAACAAAATTGTAAATTTTGGGATAAAAGTTCTGAAATTTTTGTCCAAATTTCTACTCAAAACATAGATTGTGGGTACTCGTTAGAACCGCCTTGGCGATGCGGGTTTAACGTTTACCCACAGTCTATATTTGAGTAGAAATAATGTAAAATAATTAACCCTGTCAAGTCAAGGTTTTCAATGCAAAAGAGTCAAATTTATAAAGGCGTGTTTTCGTGATGATTGAAGAAGACATCTGTCATCGAATGTTAATTTGATGACGGATAATTATTGAGATCACATATACTGAAAAATCATGTTAAATGTCAAATTCATTGTATAAATTTATTTATTTATTTATTTATTGTTTCCTTAAATAAAGTGGCCGTACGTAATGGGTGAGAACAATAAATTCCCTCACAAAAAGCATTCGGAAACTATAGAAAACAGAGTCTTCTTGGTTAATGTTTTGTCCATGTATGAAAGGTTCTTATGTAGTTTGTTTTTCACCGGCAAGCATTGAACCCGCGAATCTGGATCAACAGTTAAACGCGCATCCGACTGAGCTACAGAATCCGGAAACATTTTCTTTCTGTCAAACACAATTTCCTGTTTATTGCAGGAGAGCCTCTTCACCTTAAAATCATTTCGCTATTATTTTTTATCTATTTTCTGTTTCATAAAAAAAATAATAAAAATAATAATAAATAATGATAATAAAAAATAACTATCATTATTCTTTATTCTTATTTTAATTCATTATTATTAATTATCATTATTATTATTATCATTAAAGTGAGTCTGCGGGATTTTTATTGGTTAACGAAAAAGAACATATGAAACCAGAAACGGTTTCCATGACAGCGTTTTCCGAACGCTAATGTGATTGGTTGATATACGAAACGCTTGAAACGTTTCAGAAACGATGATCTGATTGGCTGAAAATGTAAACGATCGTTTAAGCGTGGTCTAAACGCTGCGTTTTCAAATCGTTGAAAAGAGTTTCGCATCCGTTTCCGTGGACAACAAAAACTAAATCGCCACTGTACACATGTTGCTGATGCGTGTATTCCATCTAAAATCGTGTTGTGGGTCATTTTGTGTCGTCTCAAAAAGAAATAGAGAAAGGAGATAGAAGTGACAATAAGGATAAGAAATTGAGGAGCAGGGGATAAAACTGAAATGAATGGAGCGTGATAGCTCAGTGGATAGTGCACTTGCCGCTGATGCTATAGGTCCCGGGTTCGATCCCCGGCAGCGGCGATAAAATTTCTGTGTCCGAACACGCTCCATTGGCATCATTCGCAGGGATGAATGTCATAAAGTGCACCGTCCTTCGGATCTAGACGTTAACTGGAGGCACCCAGTGCAGGGAGAGTCATGTCCTGTGCAGGCTAAAGACCCCCTACCGTTACTACATGATTACTGTGGAAGCTTTCATCCTGCAAACCTTGTGTGTATGTAATGTACACCTGCGAGCAATGGTCAGATGTGACCGATCGCAGTAAAAGTAGAAAGAACTGGAAGTGTAGAGAGACAGAAGAAATAACAACGCCACCTCTACTAGACAACAGGCCTTTTCCAACTGCAAGCCAATATCAGTCGGGCGCCCCAGTACAGTAATATATACGTCACTTTTGCCTTACCCAAACAATCCCGGTCTATATTTGAGAACAATGGAGTTCTCTTCTGGACACGCTAAAGCTCGAAATTCAAATGAGTAAAACCCCACGGGAACCGCTCAAACCAGAGCTCAAAGCATATCTCAAACAACAAAGGGAAAGACTGACTTAAACATTTTTGCAAACAACACAATAAAGGGCGACAATCCGAGTTAGCAGCTCTTTTCAAAATAGTTGGCATTAGTACATACATAATTTATTTAAAAAAAATGAAACATTTAAAGTCTGAACCGGACCGAACATAAAAAACGAAACCGCGTCGGGACGGCCAGTAATAATTACCGGCGAGAGCCTTTTGTTTCGGCAATAATATGTACAGTCAACCTTCTTTACAACGCCATTCGTTACAACGGCAAAAATCGTTATAACGGGAATTTGAATGGAATGACTAACTAGCTAAAGGCTTAGCCTCGGGTCCGAGCGGCTTGGGCTTCCCTCGGGTAGGGAATGCACAATTCGAGTCCATAGTCATGAAAGGGTCTTGTTATTTAATACTCCAAGAAACAAATGTTATAGATATTTGTTAGAATCGCCTCGGTGGGGCGATTCTAACAAATGTCTATAACATTTGTTTCTTGGAGTAATAATGGAGAAAAGGCCTTTTATTTCTTATCATACTCCTAACTGGAATCCTTTTTAACGGAAAATATTCATTATAACGGCACAATAATAGGGAACAAATATTGTCGTTATAACGCGGGTCCTCTGTACTTAGAGTCTCAATAAAACATGGACGACAATTTTCAGAATTTAATGAATGTCCTGATAATAAATTATTGTTGCAACTCACATTTCTGACTGTCAGCCAATCAAATAACTTGATATAATGTATTCATTCAAATTCGCATACTTATTGAAAAATAGTACATACATGTATACTGTTTAGATGTCTTCGACTATAGAAGCCCTGACTTCTTTAGAATCCATCTGTATTGGTGCGCTGGAGCGCTGTTGTGCAGTGGTTAAGCATCAGGTGTGAGCTCGAGAGGTAGCCGCTTCGATCCCCGCAAGCACCAAGTGTTGTTTCCTTGAGCAAGAGACTTTATCCACAAAGCTTATTACTGTAGTACTGATTCCAACTTTCGGCCCCCGCCCATCGGGGCTTGAAGAAATAGATGGGCTGCATGATGCTTCCACGCAGAGCTGATATCCCTCCGCACAGGCTAGTACTGGTAAACCGCTTAGAGGATCTAAGCCTGTCCAGGAACCGCGGTGCGAGGAGGACCGTCCATGCTTATAAACCCTATTGGTTTCATTGGGCGCCAGGGCTTGAGATGCCATTTCATCTCAATGTCGGGTAAAAGTACTAGGTAAAAGTCCCACAAAACTGGAAGCGACGTCAACAAAATGACCTTTACAGTGTTGACGGGGACGTTAAACCTCAAATCAAACAAAAGTGGAACAAAATGTGTTATCCACTATAAATATGGTCGATTATTATTATTATTATTATTATTATTATTATTATTATTATTATTATCTACACTGTTTGCGAAGGCGGGCATTATCGTGATCAACAGGAGAAGGGTTAATGTTTTTCGTTTTCTTCCACAATCAACTATTATAGCTTGAAATGTATATCTTCATCACGAAAACACGCCTATATAGTTTCCACCCCTAAAACCCCACTTTTATAAAGTAAACCTTGGGTTTGCAGGGGTGTACATTATTTTTCTTATTTCTGCTTAAAACATAGATTGTGGGTACTTGTTAGAACCGCCTCGATGAGGCGGTTCTAACGAGTACCCACAATCTATGTTTTGAGCAGAAATAAGAAAAATATTTCTGCTTAAAACATAGAGAAGAGGCGGTTCTAACGAGTACCCACAATCTATGTTTTGAGCAGAAATAAGAAAAATATCACAATTTTTACTGGAAAAGTTTCATTTTTGGCGATAAAATTTACAATGTATTTGTGTAGGCGTGTTTTCGTAATGTATTCCAAAATATTGTGGTTTTAATGAGTTCTGATATATATTATTTCAGCTGTGGTATTCTTCTGAAACTAATTAAAATTGCTAAATAAACTTGAATATGTTTTGTAATTAAACAAGCCAGTTAATTATGCCACAACATCATAAAATCTTTTAAAAGCTAGATGTTATTATAACTTAGCCACGACAAGCGAAACTGTGTTTTCGGACCTAGCAAACGTGGGTGTACGGATCTACTCTCAATGGCACCGAATTCTTTCCTTTGAAAGTAGTCCCCGTTTTAGGGATGGCATGCTGTATACAGAAACAAACCAGAAGTCACAAACACTGACGATCCTGCAATGCAAAACACAGCAAACAGGAAAAAGAAAAGAAAGAAAGAAGCCAAGCAAGAAGGAAAATGTGTATCTGTTACCTTTAAAAAGTTATGGTTTAATTAATATCTCTCTACGTACACGGCGACTGGTCCCTTGCTGGGAGAAATAGATTTGGCTGCATGGTGCCTATAAAAGTTTTACCCCCTTAAACCCCACTTTTATACAGTAAAACTGGGGTTTACAGGGGAATACCTTTGTCTTCTTATTTCTGTTCTAAAATATAGATGAGGCGTTTCTAACAAATACCTACAATCAATATTTTGAGCATAAATAAGAAAAATATCACAGTTTTCATCATAATATTTTCCTTTTTTTCGGCGGTCAAGTTTACAATGTATTTGTATAGGCGTGTTTTCGTAATGAGTTAAAATGTTATTCGATCTGAATCAATTTTATAGTCCCAATTCGTTTGGTGCGATGTCGTGCCTTTACAAATACATTTGACATCACGTGAACTCGTCCGTGAAATGAACAAACCCTTACACCCCATTTTATATAGAAAAAACTGGGGTTTACGGGGGTAATCATTCGTTTACTTATTTTTACTCCAAGACATAGGTTGTGGGTACTCGTTAGAACTGCCTCAATGAGACTGTTCTCACGAGCACCCACAACATATGTTTGCAGTACGAATAAGACAAATATCATGGATTTTCATCCGAAAAGTAGCCATTTTGGAGGTATGAAAAAAAATGCACTATGAAACACGGGTGTGCTGTCGTAATGTTAAAAAGCCCTGATGGATTAAGGTGTAATACCTGTATTTGATTAGCAACCATTATGCCGGCCACGGTAGCTCAGTCGGATGCGTGTCTGACTGGTGATCAGGAGGACGCGAGATCGATACCTGCCGGGGTCGGCAACATTCTTTCGTTGAGATTGATCATGAAAAGGACAGTTTTCAGTTTCTGGCGAAAGAATGTGCACTCTACTGGTTAACCGCTTTCTTATAAGCATGCCTAGGAATAGTGTGGATAGGAAAACTGACCGGCTCAAAAATGACATAAAAGTGTTGACTGGGCCGTTAAACGCCAATACAAACAAACAAAGCACCCATTATATATGCATGTCCGTGAGTAAAGCATGTGATAGTCTTTTGTGGCTTCATTGAAACATTCAACCAGTTATAGGTCAAGGAGTTGATTTTTAAATAAAAAGACAGAGTGTACATGTCCTTCGATTTCAGCTGGTACATGTACCAAAACATTGCGATCCAAAGTGCATTCTTTCTTATCACAAAAACGGTGACCTGTATTTGTCTGAAAATGTGTAAACTGATTTCTTATTAATGTTTCAAACATAGTTTGCGTGAGCTCGTTAGGACCGCCCAAAAGTACATAAAACGTATCTCTTTGAGCAGAAATAATGAAAACAATGTTTACCCCTGGTAAATAAGTTCTGAATAGTTAGATCCTTTAGAAGCAAAGAATACACAAAATAAACGAAAATAGCAGACTCGGTTTTATTGAGTCTGTTCATGACCAGTATCGAAATGTACTATGATGGATGTACGGGGAGACTTTTTACGGCCGCCACACGGCACAGCATCAGCTGCAGTGACGATAAATAAATTCTGAATAATTAGATCCTTTAAAACCCATTTTGCTTTAAAGAAAGTGTGATTAACGGTGGTGTTCATTACAGGGAATTGTTATAGGGATTCTTCTTTAAGGAGAAGGAATTTCCGCCATTCTAACAAAGAACAAAATTTTCAAACTTCCAGATTGCCTTCCTATATAAAGATTTAACGCCTCTGAGTATCACATAAAAAGTTCGTGAAATGAACACCCCCTGTTACATGTAACCGCACTTAATAAAGAGAGGCGGTTCTAACGATCACCCACAATCTGTTTTTGGAGAAGTAATAACGGAAGAAATAGCAACACTCAAATGAAAAAACAAAGTTTCAATCCTTTTCCTGATGTTCACAACAACGTCTACCGTTGCAAACAGTGTAGATCCAGAAAAGATTCTGATCAGGATCTGCACCGTTTGTCATTCAGTTCGAGGATTTGAAAGAACACCTTATATCTTGTCATCTGATTGGCTGAAAGTCAGAAATGGGTGTGGCTAATTAAAGTTTTCAACAGGATAAGGGTCAATGCTAGTTCTCTTGCACTGCAGCAGGAGGGCGTGTTTACGGTAATGGAGAGGAGAAAAACATTGCGTTAACAATTAAGTCCGCGAAATACGCATCCATTAAACCTCAAATTACATGATTATATAGAGAAAACTGGTTTTAATAGGGGTATACATTAGTTTTGTTATTTCTGTTCCAAGACTCTAAGATATAGGCTGTGGGTACTCGTTAGAACCGCCTCAACGAGGCGGTTCAAACGAGCACCAACAACCTATGTTCGAGAAAAAAATAATAAAATATCACACATTTTCATCAGATTGAAAAAAAAACTACTTTGGAGATCAGAAAGATTGCTCTTTGTCACGCGGCTGTGTTATTATAATGATAATTTTGTAAGAGTTGCCTGCCCTGAATTTGCATATATTCCCCTTAATCAGAAATGCAATGGTCCCTATTTTACCATGTGTTTACATGCATAAAAACCACGTGCAAGTATGTCAAGAAAATACCACTGAAACATAAACCTTTTCAGCCAGGTCAGACGTCAAGAAACCCCACTGGTACCAACTGGAACCGCAATTCAGTAAAACTAGTAATGACTGGTATAAAAGTCAAAAACAATTTACGAGAAAAATAAAGACGTTGTTTAGAGCGTATTAATTCCTGGAAGAATGTTTGCCCACTGGGAAAGCCAGTTCTCTGTCAAATACAATTTGTCAGTCTTTGTATGGTTAAACTCACAGTGACATGAAAACCGTCCAAATGGATCCGGGAACAGCAAAACCTTAAAGACGGCGTTTTATGTAACGAAAGTTCAGATAAATTCAGATAAGATGAACGGGTCCCTGGATGCCGCTTGACAAACATCAAAACAGATTTTTTCTTCTCGCCCCCCCCCCCCCCCCCCCCCACCCACCCTGCAAAATACTTGTTTTCTGCATAAACATTCACATTTTCCGGTATTCAGTTCAAATCTTACCTGGATTACTTGTAAACATATGTGGTTTCAGTGGCAATACACATGGGGACGGTTTAATTTGAAACATGAAACATGCCAATGTCGAACCAAATCACTGTCAATCCTAGTGGATTGACTGTTTTTCAGTGTCGGCTTGAAAAATGATCCTAAACCCGAATTTATACGTTTATATTCGTGAAGAACCTGATCATCGGCTGCCTTCTGTTGGTCATGTTAGAGTTTGGAACATTGCATATACATGAATGAACCAATTCAACAATGAAAAAAGGGGCCAATCGGGGCTTGGAGAAATAGATTGGGATGCGTGGTGCTTCCTTGCAGAGCGGATTCGACCGCATACAAGTTCTGCTAGACCACTTAGAGGGTCTAAGCCTGCCCAGGCAAAGTGGTGCGAGTCGGAATGTCTTTGCATATAAACTATATTGGTTTCATTGACGCCACATTAACGAAAACACTGTAGACCCCCGTAAATCACAGTTTTCTCTTAGACTTTTTAGTCTGACGTCACCGAACTTTTGCAGGTATATTACGACCAATAAAGACCCTGATCAGCATGCGAACACGCGCAGGCTGACCTAAGTCTAAGTATGTCATACAGGTAGTTTATGTGTTTTTTTTTTCATGTAACAGCTCTAATAAAGTGCTGTTCTAGGGCCAAAGAGACTCAGCAGTCGTGCACGCAACAGTACTGTTTATGGAAATTTTCATAGACGCATATTTTCTTATTGTAATGCGTTCTGTTTTTCCCCATAGCAACATTTAAACGTATTTTCACACAAGAAGCAGCTTTCATGGGGCCGAAATCCCTGCACAAGTAGTCAAGTGCGCTTGCGGATACAACGATGTCAGCTTGGATAAAATCAGAATGGATTCTGCGCAATACTCTCCCTGGCACTTGATGTTTGATGACTCTGAAACGGGTACAATTTATCATTTTTAAACCTGAAGACGTGGTCCCCGCCCATCGGGGCTTGCAGAAATAGATGGGCTGCATGGTGCTTCCACGCAGAGCTGAAACCGACCCGCACACGAGTACTGGCAAACCGCTTAGAGGATCTAAGCCTGCCCAGGCAAAGCGGTGCGAGTCGGCCCGTCCATGCTAATTGGGCGGCAGGGCTTGGGATGTAATTTCAACTCAAGGTCGGGTACAAGTCCAACAAAATTGGAAACAACGCCTCCAAAATGACCTTTACAGTATTGACGGGGACGTAAAACCTCAAATCAAACAAACAAAAACCTAAAGACGAATATATGCATCATTTGTGGGACCGTGAAATGCACTTTGACATCACGAAAATACACCAATATAATTCTAACCCCATTTAACCCCACTTTTATGCAGATTTAGAGGGGTAAACCTTATTTTTCTTATTTATGCTCAAAAATGTAGATTGTGGGTACTCGTTAGAACCGCCTAAATGAGGCGGTTCTAACGTGTACCCTAAATCTATATTTTGAGCAGTTTGTTTTCATTTCTTCGGCGGTAAAATTTACAATGTATTTGAAGAGGCGTGTTTTCATAATAGAGTGCCGTCATCGGTAGTTTAGTCGTATACGCGTCTGACTGGTGAGAAGGAGGTTGCGGGTTCGATGCCTACCGGCTTGGCAACATTTCTTACGTGAAGACTGATAAAGACATGAAATCGTTTCTGTGGTCATTTTTTCCTTTCGGCTGATTCAAGAATGACAGTTGTCAGTTTCTGGCGTGTATAAGCCTGCCCAGGAGGTGATGTTAGGTAAACTGACCGGCTCGATATAATATTGTTGACTGGGCCGTTAAACTAAAAAAGTAAAACACGGACAAAAGCACTTTTCGATCGTAAAACCGATGCTTACCCCTTTGCAACTATTTAAGACACAGATATTCTATAAATTGTTTTTTTTTGTTTAATTTGAGGTTTAACGTCCCCGTCAACACTGTATAGGTCATTTTGGAGACATTGCTTCCATTTTTGTGGGACTTTTTCCCGACATTGACATGAAATGATATCTGAAGCCCTGCTGCCCAATTAAACTTATAGGGTTTATATGCATGTACGGTCCAACTCTCATCACTTTTCCTGGGCATGCTTAGAGCCTCTAAGCAGTTTATCAGTACTCGTGTATAGTTGGTTTCAGCTCTGCGTGGAAGCATTATGCAGCCCATCTATTTCTTCAAGCCCCGATAGGCGGGGGCGGGATATTCTATAAATAAAAGTGCCAATTACATGTACGGAGGACCGGCGTTATAACGACATTATTAGTTCCCTATTATTGTGCCGTTACAATGATTTGTTTTCGTTATAAAGAATCCCAGTTAGGAGTATGATACTAAAAGGCCTTTTCTCTATTATTACTCCAAGAGTATTAAATTACAAGACCCTTTCGTGACTATGGTCTAGATTTGTGCATTTCCAACCCGAGGGAAGCCCATGCCACTCTGAACCGAGGCTAAGCCTTAAACTAAGTAGTCATTCCATACAAATTGTCGTTATAACGAGTTTTGTCGTTATTACGAATGTCGGTATAAAGAGGGTTGACTGTATCAAGTTTGTATCTCATAAGATGCTCACATTACGGTAACACACCCGTGCGACATAGTGCATTTTTTCACATCTCCAAAATGGCTACTTTTCTGATGAAAATATGTGATATTTTTGTTATTTTTACTTCACAACCTGTGTCTTGGAGCCGAAATAAGGAAAATAATGAATACCCCCGTAAACCCAAGTTTTCTCTATATAAAGTGGGGTTTAAGGGGGGTTTTCATTTCACGGACTTGTTCACGTGATGAGGAGATGTGGGAGTTTTGTCCGACATTGAGATGAAATGGCGTCTCAATCCCTGCCGCCCAATGAAACCAATAGGGTTTGTAAGCATGGACGGAGTCACTGATCAAAGTGGAAAGAATTATGGGTTGCAAAATATAGGCATTGACTTCAAGATAAATGTCTAGGATGTTTTGAGTTTTCCCATATTTACATCAGTTTAAACATGGAATGGAACAACTCAATCATTGCTTTGTGACGGCTTGAAATGAATTGTTATTTTGTTATAGCTCAATATGTTTTCAAGTTCAAAGCATGAAACTTTATGTCCTGAAGAAAGAACATTACATGTAATTGGTACAAAATTGGTTATTTGCTCAACTCCCCCGTTTTTGTTAACAGATACGTTGGTTTTTTATTTCAAAAATTAATGAGGTTAATTTTTCAAATGAAATATGGCAAAAAATTGAATGAAAGTGATAGGAAATTGAGTGACAAATTGAAAATTGGATGAATAGGATAACAATGTAACATGATATCTATCAGGTTTTTTTTATGTTGCAACGAATTATAATTATGGTGATGGTTATCACTGTATTTGATAAAGATCAGATGAGGTTAACCACATTACGCAAACACGCCTATACAAATACATTGCCACCTTGATCGCCGAAAGAATGAAAATTTTATGATGAAAATATTTGATATTTTCTTATTTCTGCTCCAAATATAGATTGTGGGCACTCGTTAGAACCGCCTCATCGAGGCGGTTCTAACGAGTACCCACAATCTATATTTTAGAGCAGAAATAAGAAAAATAAGGTATACCTCCAGAAACCCAAGTTTTACTATATAAAAGTGGGGTTCAAGGGGGTCAAAATTATATAGCCGTGTTTTTGTGATGAGAACTACTACATCTGAAAATGTCGTCTGCTTATGTTGTCTGCCGAATGTTTTTGCAAATTTCTATATAATAAGATTGCTCCTAGAGGAGCAGTCTGATTTTGGTCCACATTGTTCGCAAAAATACTTTTAAAGTGACCAGCAGACTGCAAAGCAGACGACAATTGTGG
>CAUZLF010000383.1:879328-881751 GCA_963580285.1 Lucinisca nassula | reverse complement strand
CCTAGTGATCCGGGAATAAATCAAAGCACTGAGAGTACTGGTGGGTCGATCGTCTCTGAGTGTAGGTTGGGAAAATAGTCCTGAGCTGAGAATCGAACTGTTCGTCTGATGTCTTAGGGTAGTGCTTGGGTTTTGTTCAACAGAGTGGGAAGGGTGCAAACGCAGCCCCACCCATTTTTTGGAAATTATCTCAGATTCATGCAGTTTTTCACCCTCTGCAAAATACCTGATATTCGCATCCTCAACCTGCCCCTTTTCAGGGTCTGCGTACGGCCCCCCTGAATCATGTTCAAAACTGCTGTTGCATACATACAAGGTGAACAGTGCCGACCCTGATCAGAAGCAATGTACTCTATAGCCGATCTTGGTCTACGCTGTATGTCTAAAAACGGTACCACCTATAAAGTCTGCGCTACTCATTTTTGCTCTTAAACATTTCCGTGGCCTAGTGGTTAAGAGCGCTGACTCTTAATCATTAGGTCTCTCACCGCTTTGGTTCGAGCCTCGCTCGGGTCATATGTGAGACGCCAAGGTCTGCAAGGCCAGGTGGTTTTTTTCCGGGTACTCCGGTTTTCGCCCACCTCTGATTAACGATTGGCTCGATATGATTGAAATAATCTTGAAAGGGCCGAAAAACCAAAAACCAAAAAAAAAAAAAAAACATTTCAGAGCTCTAAAATAAAGTTCTTAGCAGAAGTGCGAAAAGTCTATATTTACTCGACTTGGCATGCATTTGTGTTACAGTTTTATAAATGGAATTTCCGAAAGACGTCACGAGACAGCGTGGCCTGGATTAAGTTATTGTTTTTCTTTCATTACGAGAGCAACCTGGCAATTTATACTATTTCGTTTAACCTTCAAATTATAAAATGCCACTGTTTAAGCAAACAGTGTGCAAACGACTGAGCACACGCCACATTCCGCGGCGTCTGATCTGGGTATTATCCAGCACACGATTCCTGTCAAGACTATAGATAGCTCTTGTTATAGCCTAGCCACTAGGCGCTAAAATGAATACTATGGAAATAAAATCCTCTTTTGCATTAAAATGAACAGTGTATAAAAGTTTAGCTAGTCTAGTCTCTCTGGCTCAATTTTAACCTAAGATTTGAGACTCTACCAAATGGACTTGCCATTACTAAGAAGGTGATAAATTTTTAAACCAATAAAAATACCAAAAAAAAATGATCAGACTTTTATTATCAAACTAGTAGCTAGTCTACTCTTGTTACATCGATAAAAATAGCGTAACGTTTGAAGTTCTATTAATAAACAATAATAATGGTTTTCCCAAATCAGTGATGGTCACGTGGACAATTGCATGAATACCGTTTGCCATTTAGTAAATTTGGGTCGATCGTAAACCGATCGATCCAAAAAGCTATTGACTGAACACGAAAAATGACCCTTTTTGACATTTGACCACTGTGACCTTAACCATGGAGGTACCGACCTTGGTCTTGCTTGCGACAAATTGTCTCACGATGGTCAATATTGCTGCCAAGTTATTTCCAAATCCATCCAGGAATAACAAAGGTATTGACAGGACACAAGAAAATACACTTTTCTTTACCTTTCACCTCCATGACCTTGACCTCGGGGTTACCGACCTGGGTCTTACATACGACACATTGTCTCATGATGGTAAGGATTTCAGCCAAGGAATTTCCAAATCCCTCAAGGAATAACAAAGATATTGACGGACGGACGGACGGACAGCGCAATGTCATAATACATGTACTTCCTTTTTTCCAATTGTCGATTGATTTGATTGATTGATTCGAGGTATAACGTCCTCGTCAACACTGTAAATGTCATTTTGTAAACGTTGCTTCCAATTTTGTTGGACTTTTACCCGTCATTGAGATGAAATGACATCTCAAGCCCTATCGCCCAATGAAACCAATATGGTTTTTAAGCATGGACGGACCGACTCGCACCCCTTTGCCTGGGCAGGCTTAGATCCTCTAAGCGGTTTACCAGTACTCGTGTGCGGGTCGGATTCAGCTCTGCGTGGAAGCATCATGCTGCCCATCTTTTTCTTCAAGACCCGATGGGCGGGGCCAAATTGTCGATTGTATTGGAGTTTAACGCCCAGTCAACACTGTTTTAGGTAATTTCGGAGCCGGTCAGTGTACCTATCCACCTTTTTCCTGGACAAGCTTATTCGAACGTGGTTAACCAGTACGGTGCACATTCTTTCGAAAGAAACTGACAACTGCCATTCTTGAATCAGCGGAAAGGAGAGAATGGCCATAGAAAAGATTCCATGATCAATCCCCTCGAAAGAATGTTGCCGACCGTGGCAGGTATCGAACCCGCGTCCTCCTGATCACCAGTCAGACGTGCATCCGACTGAGCTACCGAGGCCGGCTTTTTTTTTTTCAAAACTGGCCTATAAAAATCCAAGTACTGAGAAATCT